>JAQFYC010007047.1:0-11129 GCA_034694165.1 Tomocerus mixtus
ATTAGTACAAAGTTAGGAAAGTGTTAAACGGCTATCGAAGAGATTGAGTTAGTACAGACAGTGCTCGCTCGATTACAAGCATATAATTAGGTATTTATGTAAGCATAATGTTGCCATTATGTATTGCAATGTTCTCTGTCTATGGTTTCACTGGAGTATTATTAGATGTATGCTTTGCAGCTTTCTACTGTCTTATTACGTCTGAAATAAAACCATAAATATATACTGTCTTAGTATAAAACATTAATAAATAGAGGTAAATCACAGTCTAATCTAGACAAAACCCAGCCCAATATAAAACAGCGAAATAGTGCTTAATTCTCCGGCTTATGGCATCTTACACACTTTTAAAATTTGAAGTTTCTTAACGCAATCAAAGAATTGCTTTGTTCAGAATACACAGCAATTTAATAAAATCATGTCAGTTGATTCTAATTTCAAAAATGATGATTCTATTTTGCCCAATTTTAGCAGTACCTCTAGAAATACCATTTCAGTAGTTCATTTACGTGGAATTCGTTTAAAAGGATGCTGTTTATCCGACTGCAGTAACTACATATAAGTAGCATACACAATTGTTGTAATTATTGTAGATAACAATTTTGATTTATTTACTTCATGCCTAGGTGCCTTTGAAAATAGTTGGTAAGATAGTAATATTACCCGAATTCTATAGGTTCTGAAGATAGCAAAGTCTCAAGTCTCAACTTAAACTAATGAGTGCATAAATGCATTTAAAGTTCGAGTGGATGTGATAAAGGTTGATATTTCGGATCAACACCAAAGAAACCTACTTAGGTGCATTTATGTGTAATAAAATGTCAATATAAAATTGAAGATGGTTACATTGTTAGAGTATAAGTACTTAGCAGGTTACCTCCTACACACTGTGCTCCAAAGTGGTAAAGGGAAAGATAAGATTTCTCATGAGTCTTTTATTGTGGCAAAATGTCAGAGATCAATTGTTGAGTAAAAGGCTTGTGTGTTGTGGTGTGAGTTGAGAGCAGCCCGTCTTGACTCTCAATCTCAACTGAAAGCCAACCAAAGCAAACCAAAGCAAAGAAAACTACGTACACTATTCCTTCTACTAAATATATACGTATATATTACATACTAAATACATACCTTCATACCTTAGAAATCTATACATACAACATAATGTAACTAAGAACAGTAAAATTGCATGTATCTGCAGTATCATGCAAGAGATAGGTATTTAGCTAAGAGAAAGCTAACAACGGTGATAAGAAGTGCTATCAATATCGTATATAAAATACTTAACATTAAAGGTATAGTCACATTAGTTCCTCAGATAGATTTTCTTGCCACTGTACAACACATACATAGTTTAACGCTGTGAATCTCCACACACGAGGCTTCCTTCCTTCCAAAATGAACAGTGAACAGATGCAGAGAAAGCTTCTGCTTTGTATTACTTTCATTGTCTCTGACGTTCACTTCAGTTCAGTTGGTTATCGATTAAATGGTGAGTGAGTAGCAGAGTTAGAGTAGAAATAGTAAAACGTGAGTATGTATACCTATGTATCTACGTATGCACAAGACAAACAGATAGGCAATAGATATGTAGGTACATACATATACATATGTGGCACATAAATATCTGTATCCCTATAATTTTTGTACTTTTGTATAGGAGATATCGGTAGTGGAGTAATCGCTGCATGCATTGCATTGCACAATCATTCTCATTCAACACATAGTTGTAAGTGTGTATACATTCTGTGTATATGTGTGTAGATATCTTGTGTGTAAGTAAGTAAGTACATACATAGGTTAGATAAAAAAGAAAAGAATCAAGTCAAGTGAAGAGTCAAACGGTAATGCATTGTATAATAGCACTTATAGACAGATATCTGTAGGAGAAAGTGAGGAGAAAGCATGCAAACGAAACGACGGAAGAAAGAAAGGGTTCTTACACACTTACATAGTTCCTTCCTATCTGTATACATACTACATACTACTACGTATCTATACATAACATAGGTACATATAACTGATAAGGCGGCAAAGAAGAAAGAATGGATTTAAGAATTTTCCAGTGGAGCTGGGGCTTCTTGTTCAGTTCACCTAAAGTCTAAACTAAAAGTAACATAACACATACATGCATACATACTTAATATAGAAGGAATGTCGATATCTCTTATAAGTGCATTCATTCCCGTTTCTTAAGTAAAGTAGGAACTTAGGAAGTAGCATAGTCCATATACACAGGAGTAAGTAATATCTGTAAATCTTTGCTGCTGTTTGGCTCTTGTGCTTTTGGCGTAGTGTCCTGTTCTTTCCTCTGCCTTCCTCTTGCTCTTGCTGTGCTGGCGCTGGCTTGGCTTGGCTTGTTTGCAGCGTCTTCTTGCTCTCGTGCCAAATCCTGAGCAGATCCGTAGGAAACTTATCAGATTAAAATGTGTCTTGCACTGTGTGGAAGTCCTGATTCAAATTTAGGAAGAAAGTCTCCCTTCGCCCCCTCGTCCTCACTCAACAAGAGAAAACACAATTTCTTATACTTTTTTACTATAAGTACTTATACATTATACATATACATATTTTAATACCTTTACACAGATACTTACTTTACACAGTCAACTTAAATGAATGTGTCCTCTTCCTACTGATATACAATAGTATACATGTTTTTCGCGTTATACTACTGTCTACACAGTAAATACATCTTGTACACTAATTGTTTGCAATATTTAAAGAAGTATACTATAGTTTAGATAAGTACATAAACATAATATAGATATATGTATGTAACTAGAGCAAGAGCAATAAGATTGTGTAGGTTTGTACTATTTTTTACTAAATATACTTACTTACCATCCCAGTACATAAATACAGTTTAGCTAAAAAAATTCCTCCCTGCCAAAAACACTCTAGCCAGTACAGATATAAGTAGAATGTAAGTTAAGTAGATATAAGTTCATGTATATTTAACTAGTATACGGTACATAGTGTAGAATGCTGTGGTGTAGTGCAGTGTACAGTGGAGGATAAGTGAGCTTGAGATAAAAGTATAATGTAATGGTAAATGCACTTTCAAGTTCTAGTTCCGTTGAAAATGTAAATAAATACATGGAACTAGAAAGAGGCAGATTCTTTTTGTGTGTTTACGTAGATTATGTAATGTATTTATGTAGGTATTTGCTCCCCAACTTCCTCCATTCTATAAATCTAAGTACCTAAACCTAAATGCATCGCAACGTACAGTAACATAGCTCTATTTGCTTTGCTCTGAATAGCATAGCATTTCACGTATGTTTTCTTTTGTAAGAAGTACATGCATTATGAAGGCTGTGATTTGAGTGGGTTTATAATATGCTAGAGGAGTAGTGTATAATATGTCGACATACTATATAATACTAAAGTAGTCAAGACAAGTATCTACTCTGTACTACTGCATTATTATCTCCATTTGAGTGAGTACATGCATTTGTCTGTTCGGGGCTTGCTTCTCTATGTTATGTACTTACGTAAGTATGAGTAGCATACATACAGTAGGGCTTTGGGTTTGGCCGTTGAAAGAGATAGATAGCTTCAACTGACTGAATTAGGCCGCAGAAAGTCTTGTGAGATTAAAGATGACTGGATGTGAATAGTCTGGCCTGGCCTGGCCACATACATATAACTACAGACTGTATGTGTGTGTAATACATAATAGTTGAGGCTAATATTCATGATAAGTATTTATATGTGAACTGAACATCCCTTCACGTATACTGCACTTATAGTACTTGGTTTTGGTGGATGTGACCACGTCACCTAAATTACTCTATCTACTCTTAAAGATTACATATACATATCATCACCTATTTTACAAAGGCATCTTATTTGTTACAACAACCACGGGAACCTTCACAAACACTTTTACCTTTCATTTTCCGAATATGAAATATGACCCGTAGAGAGCACATAACTTTTGCGAAAGATCTTTCAGATTCCTCTTTAGCTCTACCTTCCTTCCGAGTTTTAATAGAACTCTGCCCTTCGTTCATTATTTAAAACCTATATTGTAGCTTGTAATAATACATAATATGCGGTTAATTAGACTAATACAATGTAGTGCATAATATGCGGATTTAAAAAATATATAAGTAAATACCATCACAAATTGTGATTTTTCAATGCAAAGACATCTACATAATTGTAGTATACTAATAAATGTGTAGGGTTTAAAAAAATGTTTGCGGTACTTTAAAATGACTTTACGTAATATGTATTCACAACTATACATTTTGTGCCCATAACTTTTAAGTTAGCATGAAATATTAGCTAAAAGTACCACTTCAATTAATTCGGGGGTAATGGAAATGATATGAAACTTTGGATTTGAAATGCCGGAAACGGGCTCGGTAAATAATAGAGGAAAGTGCTGGGTTAATTTACAATTATAATTTCAATCCTACTTAACTAGGCATACTTATTGGATAATATAGACAACTATAGCTGTATTAGTTCTTATAAACTATATTATGCTCTAAACTATGCAGTTATACTTAACATAATGAAATATCTAGTTAGTTTGTGAGCACACATCACGAAACACTAATTTTTGTAACAGTGGCACAGATTCGCAGATTAAATTATAGGTTGTAAGTATATTGTGGGTAATTTTACGTACGAACTATATCTGTGTAGTAAGTGTGCTAGCTACTTGCCAATGATCAGACCTTGAAGAATATAAGTAGAGAATGTTCCAATTTTATAGTTCGGGAAGGGTTAGGAGATTTGGTTTTGGTACGTATGCAAAAAACGGTTGCAATGTGCTGACACGGTTGGTCCACGCCTTTGACAAGAGTCGTGTCACGATCAGAAATGGTTTGGACTGATTACAAGACTGATAATGTATTAGAGGCTTGGTGATGAATTTAAGGGAAAGATGTTCTCCAGCCAGGCCAGGCCAAACTGACTCTGCAAAAAGACACTTGAGCCATTGTAGAGAATGGAAATTGTGTTGGAAAGGGAAAGTGAGTGAATGACTAGCTACAGTCGCTATTACATGTACATGTCCATGAGTTGCCTATGCTATTCAGCCAGCAGAGTATAAAAGTATAAAGTACAAGGAAGGAGAGATGGGAATTTAAAGGAAGATGAAATGAAGGCGAGCGAGGGTTGCTTATTTTGCCTTTCCTTGGATGCATGTTAGATAGATTTCCTTCGTTCGATGTGGATGGACTACTTTAGTGACTACTTTGAGAAATAGCGTGATGTGTATAACTTACTTTGGAAGAGATTTATCATATTGCTTTCGGATGTGGAAGTCAAGCCTTTTACAAAAGAGTCAAAGTCAAGTCGAGGGAAAGCAAGTCAAGTCTGGAGAATATTGACGAGGGATTTAAATCATGACTACTATCTTCTCTTGTGACAAGCAAAGGCAAGCCGCAGTCAGAAGTCTAGCACGAAAGTTCCACCATCGTAGACTCTATTCTCTATTTACAATGTTACAGTGTAGCTTATATGTAGTAGTAATCATAAAAGTATCTAGCATCTAGAATCTAGTAACTATGCAGACTGTATTTATGTATGTATGTATGAACTATGTCTAATATTATAAGTCTTGTAAACATATTACCCCTTTCCTTGTCATTGAAGTGCCAAGAGCTTATCATTAACTTATTCATACTTAAAATAGAAGATATAACTTGCAAATAGATAGCACAAGCTCCCTTTGGCTTAATTTGCATTGCATATTAAGAATAAAACTACTACTGTAGTACATCCAAGGAAGACAAGCCTTCGCCACACTTATTTCTTAAAACTAGAAACGCAACAGTATAAAAGAACATCTTTCCCTTCACTTTCTCTAATTTAATTTTAGACAAGACACGAAGAATTGTAGAATATTTTACAGTTCTACTGTTCTCTAATAAATAAAGGTAAATTTTGGAAGATGTTTAACGTATCTGTACATATGGAGAGAAATGGCGTATAGTTGTACAGTAGTAAAAAATGTAATGAAAAATGTAGTTACTTGTGTTTGGTATTTTTCTTCCAAGTTAATTTTTTTATTGGGAGGATAAAAAATGTCGGAATATGAACTGAGTGAAGTTCATTTGAAGTTTAGTGTCTGTCTGATTGTGTACTACTTTGGAAATTGAGCTCTGAGCGTAAGAAAAGGCTTATCTGTCCAATAAAACGGGAAGAATAAGTTCGGCTTCAATTTCCCTCTGAGAAAGTGCAATCCGGCTGCAATAACAACAGTCAGCTCATCGCATCGCATCGTGAGGGAAGTTAACGGTACGTAACGTATCGACGGTTTGATAAACAAACTGAAACGACCTGCAGTCAGAAAGGGAATTGGATACCTCCGCTTTCATTGTGTGTACACAATAAACTAGATATCTTTCGACCGACTCTTCTACAACTACTTCTCGAAGATGTAGATATACCTATGTATTTCTACTGTAAATATGGTCTATGTTATTGCTATAGGTCAGACATACCAGATGAGAAAGGGAACTTACTTTCGTAGGTTCGTTTGGATTTTGTCAGTGAGGTAGTTTATCATGAGAAAGAAATAGAACGGAAGGAAGAGAATCAGAACTGTGTGTAATAATGTCTGTGGATTTTCTCTGTTTTCTTATATTAGTATTACTCCTGTCTATAAGTTAAAATTGAAAGCTTGGCTAGCTGTAGCAAGAGCAACTTACAAAAAACGTCTGTCTTTTCCCTGAGCTTCTGCTTCGTGTTAGCATTGTACTTAATATACAGTATGAAGTAATATATCATTGTTTCCTTATTGTGATACGACATCATAGAATTCTTCTTTGATTTTCTCACAATGTTATTTCTATTTGTTTTACTTACAAAGATAAATTTTTATTAGCAGTAATTCGAACGTAGACAATACAGATAATCGACGAATGTCAAGACTATCTATAGTGTGCATACATAACAGAGATTAAAATACTCCTTGATGAGAAACAATTACAACGACAGCGCGAACAGACAGACGGACGGACTTGTCGAATTTATAATGTACTTATCAGGCGAATTTACAATTTATGCAAGCGATACATAATGAATTCTGTAAAATTGGTAACAATATTTTGTATTAAAATGCTACCATATGCAGGCTTATATGTATGTGACGAAGGTAATAAATAATTCAGATATTCTTACAATATTTCAATGTCTTTCATTTTCACTCGATTCAAGGTAAAGGTCTTGTCATTCAAAGCAGCAAGACTTGTCACTTTTTGATGTAATATAATTTATAATATGCAACAAGACAGACGTGGGGCAGTGAAAGTGAAACTTGTAAATGCACTGTTCACATGCGATGAAGTCTCACAGGAGCACGATGACGATGCATTTACAAATTACGAAAGTATTTCCATTTCTTATATTTCGTCTCCATAAATTATTCATTTGGTTCAAACGGGTAGATTTGAACAAAAAGGTTGACATCAGAAGTGCAAGTAGCAAAATTTGTCAGAAGACATCATATCACCCTTTCGCCTTTCAGATAGTTTGATGGGGAGCAAGAGCAAGCAAGCTGTTCGTGTCTTTCTTCTCACAATCACAATAATCCGGGATATGTACATACATACATAAATAAACATCCGATCATGTATGTATATACAGAAAGTATAAAGCAGATACATATGTAATATAAAAGGATTGTACGCATCCCATGCTGCTACCTTATTTGATTCTATCGATGAAGTTAGTTAACTGACTGTAGTTTTATTTTATATGTACTGGCAGTGTATGTCTGGAATTTGTATACATTGTATTTCATTGTAACTAACTTACGTAAAAGGATTGTCTTTCTTGCAAAATGTATTTTATATACATAAATAGCTCTATGTATATAAAGTAAATGTATATTTATGTATAGCGAGAGAAGGGAATCGACGTGGGCCGTCACTCTGGTTCTGGTTTCCCTCTGACTGTTGTTTGACTCGACTCAAGCGGGAGGAAGTTGAAATATTGTCTTTATGTCAAATCAGCAGGAGTTGATTGACGCTTTGTGGCCTGAAGAAAGCACCCCGGTGAATCACAAGGAAGCTTTACACACTTGATCCGAATTTGAATTCCCATCTGACTACTAAACTTGAACATAATAGTACATACTACAATATATATAGTACTTCTACTATATGTAGGCTTTTCTCATGCAATGGTATGCCATGCCACTCTCTTAGCTTACTCTAGATTCTAGATCTGCGTTCCATTCCACAACTCCAGTTCCAGCTCCAGCACTCAATTCAATTCAAATTCGTCTTAGAAAGAAAGGCAGACAGAGATGGAATGAAGTGTAGTGTAGCTCTTGATTTGATGATCATGATCCCATTTCGTCTCTGATTAGAGAAAATTAGTTCTCTCCTACACAATCTTCTTCTGCTAAAGGCATATACCATGACACAACCGCAATTTCTACTTACATACTAGCTATATACAGATAGTACCATAAATAATCTCACTGATATCGTTTGCCGTTTGTTATTGATAGACCTTACCCTTTTAACGTAGCTTATAAGTTGTAATACCAACAATAAGATGAAAATACGCAGAAGAACTGTATGTATGTATTTAGATTGCGTGGATTTGGACCTTTGTTGTGCTATCGTAGGTAGTAGTAGTCACGTTACATTATCGATTCAGCATGCATATCACAATACTGAATTTGATTGACTGAAATTGAAAGGCAATCTGCAATGCAATTGTACTACAGTACAAAGTAAAATAATGTATGTACTATGGATGAGTCAACCGCAAATCTAATATACGCCCTTTCATTGATGTGATGACCAAGACCAAGACCAAGAGCAACGGAAAACAAGTTCAATGTTCAAGTGCGAAGTTTTGTCATCAAAGCAAGGTTAGTTAGGGGACACCTTTCCATCTAGACTTCTACTGCGAATGAGTAGTCGAGTTTTATACTCAATGCAATGACTCTATCAATCTACCAACTTCCTTTGATTCCGGTCACTACTGGCATATGAATATAGAAAAAAAGGTTATAAGCTATGTATAATATTTTTTCTGAACTGGATTTCATATATTTGCATATAACTATACTTTTGGTTTGGTAATTGCACCTATTTGAAGTTATTAAACTTTAATAAAAATTGAGCTTATGCATGAATAGTTCGGGTTCCGAGTATTCCAATATATTTTGTATTTTTATTAGCATTTACATAGGTAAGGGAGTATAGGTCCATTTTCCACCAAGTATTTACTACGTTACCCGAGCGACCCTGTCAAAGGTGTACCGGCAGACTCAAAATGAAAATATAGATGACTTACATATATAAGGATAACATTATAGACATAATATTTTTCGTAAAGTACAGATATTAGGAAGGGGGTGCTTATGTCCATATTTATTTGCTGGCTGGTATGTATTATCGGTGTATTTGTTCGATAAACGAAATGCTAATCCCACAAAGTCCTTATAAGTATGTATGAGGTGACTTCACTCACTCCACTCCGACTTTAACTTAACATGGATGAGATGTAGTCATCGTCAGTTTGTCACTTTACTAAAAACGTATCGGACACTATTGTATAGGGAATGGGGAACATCAAAAGGGTTGCGATAAGTAATATCTGGTAGAAGCTGAACTGTTTTGTTCTATTAGTAAGCATTAGTTAGTACATATAGTATACTAGTTGGGTTCCCCTCCATATATTTTATGAAGAAGATTAGAGAAGTGAAGTCATAGCTATTTAGGATGTCTTTGTGAGTTAATTTAACCTTCCCGACCAAACCATGTCAAGGGAAAGTAAAGTAAAGTAAAGCAAAGGATGAGACACTAGTGTCACTAATACAGAAGACGAGATGAGGAGAGGAGCAAAGCACCGTCACCAAATGAAGCCAAAGCCGACCGCGGAAATTTGTTGAGGTCTCCTTCCTTTGACTCTAATAAGAATGGGAGTCTGTGGCAAGGAAAGACATGTAATTGAGCAGATTTAGGGGAAATTTCTCTAATGCAATGTATGTAATACTGCTTTATACTTTACTTTCGTTAGTACCACCACCTAACTAAATACGTGGTGGTTATTTGGTTGATAGTTGGTCTTGGAATTGCATGCAGTCTTCTATAACATTGCCTATTGCAATTCCGTCATGGACTGTACAGTAAATGCGTTACTGTTCCTGTCTGTGTTTCCAAGTATATTATGTGGTGTTTGGAAACTACCGTTAGGAAATAAAATTGCTAACTTTAAGGTGTAGTGTAAGTACTAGTATTAAAGTGCACCTAAAAGACCTACTACACAACATGGAACAATTGCCAATTTGTCTCTGGCTTTCTTTCTACTTAAATTCACCAGCTTAACTATAAATAAGACAGACTTTCTTATGTAGTAGACATATACGTATTTATTTGCAGTTAGGTGGTAGGTATGAATTTCGAATAAATATATTTAGCTACACCTACTTATGTAGTAATACCTAGACAATTAACTCTGTGCAATAATGCAGCTTCTGTATCCTTAATACCGATTTATGATGCTACAGAGCTTTCGTCTTATGTCTTATAATGTTTCACTTACAATTTAATGGGAATAATAGAGATGTGCATTTTATACTTCATTCTATCCTTCTAATATTCATTCTTGGATGATTGGGCGATTAGATTTTGATTTTTAAATCAAAATGCATGAGTCAGCCGCTTATTTCAAAGCGGAACGAATTCGAATGGATTTTTCCACATTTATATGCAAAATCAAGATTAGTAAGCGTGAATACTGTTTAAATTCGACTATAACTATAACTCTATACCAGCATATTACTGCTACATATATTCTACCGAATTTCTGATTACGTACATTATTTAAAGTATGTAAACTTGCAATATAAATTCACTAACGCTATGTAGTACATAACCCCTCTTATTACGTAGTAATAAATAATATACTATATATAGAGTCATATCAAACATACTATAGTTTATTTGTATATGTTGACTGTTTAGCTATGACGGAGTAAATCGTAAGTGTTGTTTATAATATGCGGTTTGTGATTTTTGAAAGAGTAAGGCCTTACGGAATTCTATATTAGAAAAGCTCTTATGATAATGTGATAAAAAAGGATAATACGATTCCCTATCTCGTCATATCATATCACACCATGTCATGTCAGCCAGCGTTCATGCGAAAAT
>JAQFYC010007048.1:0-11128 GCA_034694165.1 Tomocerus mixtus
TCTTAGAGCCAAACGGCCATTGCTAATTCTGAGAGCTTACTCTACCAAATGGGTCATTCTTTATTGGAATCCCACATTTAGGCTAAGGCTCTAAAATATTCCATGTTCTATGTCCCAAGAAAGTTTAGCATCCAAATTAATTCGGATTTTTTTATTTGTATCGTCAACCGAACTGAACAATGTAGAAAAGGAAATTTCTGTTTTTTGAAAGCTCATTACCACTGCTATGGATTGATACCCGCTTGGTAGAAGGTTGAGATCAAAAAAGTTCATTTTTATAAAAAGAACTTCATACTAGAGCCAACAGTCAAGTTGCAAGTACATATTTCCTAAACTTGCCACAGGCCCATCGACTTTTAGTTTTCGTTGTATCTACAATGTTGCTTTATGTGTCTGTCAGTCTGTCACTGCTTATTATTAATTGAAATAACTGATTTTATATTACATTTCTCTTTAAAGTTTACTTCGTACAAGGCTACTTCCAAGATGAGTCAGAACAATAAGGAGGAATGCCCATTAGGCCCTGGATGGACAGAAATACCCGTTCCACAGGATCCACCAGGTGCGAGCGTTGAGGAGCAATTAAGTTTGTCACGTACGTACAGTTTTTATTTGTTTTATTTTTTCAAAGATGAGTTTATTTTATTTTTAAACAGTTTCAATTTATGATGACTTATGTGACGATAATTTCCATTTTACATTATGCTGAACAGCTGAAATCCTCCGTAACCGAGAAACATTTTCCTCATTTCTGGGAACCGATGTCGTTGGTCTTCACGAGTCTTTGATGAAGCAGCAGGAAATTATCGAGTCCTCCTGTCGCCGAGCGGTATTGCAATTTGAGGAGCTTCGTAAAGTGGCAAGTGCTGCTTTTCAATCAGATGTCAAGAAAATTGGTGTGCAGTTTGCAATGGATCAAGCTGTAGTTCAGTTCAAGGTTAGTCAGGTCAAACACGCGACGAATGTTTTTAGAGCATTTCGAGAGATTGCTCCGTTGGTGGATACATTGGCTCAAAAGGATTTTGCCCATGTGCAAATTGTATTGCTCATTAGTCTGGCTACAACTATGAAAATCTCCTTTGTGGATTTCGTCAAGTTTTGCAAAGAAGTGGACGAGTCTGTGATGGGAACTAGTCTGAAGCACTTGAATATTTTGAGGAATCGCGTAGAGGCAGAGGGACAGCAGATGTTGGAGAAGTTTGATGTAATTTTGGCGGAAGTTCGCAGTGCATTGAAAAGCGATTATAAAAACTTCATCGAGCGTTGGTATGATGTATACAGAAAGTACCTCCCTAATGAACCCGTTGTCACACCATCTCATTTGGCTCTGCTCGAAAAGTTTGTTTTATAATTTTGACAATCAATCCATGCCTCTTGAATATAATGGTACTAAGTCTAATGAATTAACTGTCAACTGTGCCAAAAGTAATGTTCCGTAAGTCTAATGAATTAATTGTGTCGTACTCATAACATGAATATGTTACCATATTTTGTATAACTATTAAGGGGATTTATATTTAAATTAATTTAAATAAAGGAACGCACACCGTACAAGCTATGTATAATATAGAATGTGTACAATGTTGCAAATTATTGGCTTTAGATTCTTATTTGCCGTGATTCACATATACTTTGTGTGGTTCGAGTTGCTTCATGGGTCTTTTAATTAATTACATGTGCAAATTATAGTGCACGTAAATGTTAATATAATATTATAGCAGTATTTTAATAGTAGGTATTATTGGTTACATAATTGTTAAACATGATTAATTTATGGAACTATCCATCCAAAATGCTATTCAAAATATTCATGTGCAATTGTCAACTAATACTACGAGAGTTTCAATGTTGTTAAAAAAGCACATAAGATCTAACGGGAATATCATTTTCAGATTGGGAATTATTTCTTTAGCTACGCTTTAACATACCATTATAATAGGAAATCAGTTCAGTCAGTTCTCCAGGCAATACCGAATAGGCACATAATATTTATGTAAGCACATGCCTACATGGGTAATAATTTCCACATTCCCACACAACAAGACAGACAACGCAACAGAGAAAAAACATACCTTCTCATTCACATTGCTGATAAAATGTACTGATTAACAATATTAGCAGGGTTAAGTGGTCATTGTGAAGTATATAATTAATCAGTGTGTTGAAATTTTATGAAAGATTCCTCCTTTTATATTACATTTAGTAATTTGTTGTGGTTGTGGTGTGGTAAATATTTTGAATTAAGCACTTGTTATTCATAATCCTAACATGATTGTTACATTCAGTAATTACAATAAAAATTCCATTCATATTTTTGATTTTGGTATTACAGCTATTTACATTGTATTATTTCGCAACTTCATAATAATGAGTTTTCACAAAAAATTGTTTTAATATTTCTTACTGGTAATAAGTATGTATACTCAGACTTCTTAATTGCATAGATACCTGCACCACGTGCAGATTATGATAAATTGACCATTTTGTTATACTTGCGAGTTGTGAACTATACAGGATTTTTAAATCGTATTTACTGTAAACTTAATTTATTCCATAAATGTTGATGATTGATGATCATAAAATATTATGCACTAGGTTTAAAACGTTGTTTGACAAACTGTTTGATTAGATTCGTTTTCGTAAAACAATGATATAGTGTTGCTTATACAATACTTCCCACCAATTTTTATGTACGCAAATTACTTTTTGGTGAAAATATAATAAGCATTATTAGTTGTGTACAGAATTGCTCTATATTTGTGTAATCAGTATTTGTGTACAAAAAAAATAAAAAGTTCATGCAGTCAAAACAAAAGCAAAAGCATTACACTTTTTGAGAAAAGTGAATTTCGTACATTGTGGATGACTAATGATATTTTATAATTTATTTGATTTAAATAACAACAAAACAAAGGCAACTTTACATAGGTACAGTTACATCCAGCAAATAGGATCCTTCATGATACCCTGATACCTATCACTGTTCACCAGTTCCCATCTTTGATTTTAGTGAAGAATTTTATTATCTGTAAAAAAGATGAATAGACAAAATGTTTAATTGTCTGTGTTCTATCATCTATAGTAGTCTATAGAATAATAGTATTTTTTGGCTTACCTATACATTAATGTCGTATTTCAGGGAGCAAAATTCGTCTCTAATATCATTTAGTAATTGCTGCACTTCCTCTTCGTTTTTAAGCATATGAGTATTCGCAGTAATTGTTAAACGAATGTTGTCACAATATGTCACAGTGTCATATATCACGGCTGAAATAACAAAAATTATTGTGCGTAGACGTAGATATTCTAAGTATAGGTATTTGTATTGTATATTGTCTGTAAGATAGTAAAGTAGTAAAGAATAAAGATAGTAAAATACGAACATGAGGTCTAAATTGTGCTTACGCAAGTTTGCTAAATAGTTTCCCGTATAGAAATGTATATCCAAAATTTCTTGACCGTAAATGAAAACTTTTTGTTTTGGCCCCGGAAAACTTGAGCCTCCTGCAGTATTAAGTGTAGCACTTACAATAGTTTTCGTAAGACCAGGAAATAGTGCCCCAAAGAAGGGTATGAGAATATAGAAACAAATTGCTGGAATAAAGTTGTCTTTTAAAAAGTCAAAATTATTTTGTAGTTTTTGTAGTCGCTCAACCGATCCCACATTAGCGACAGGAAGTTTGATGCTTACTAACGACCTGTAGGTAAATTCCACAAAAATTTCTTTAAAAATGCTGAGTAAAATAGAGTTTTGATTAACAACGCATTTGTCTTTATCTGAATGTAAGAATATTAAAAAAAATGTCTTACATATGGTTTGCTAATTTATTTGGGTGTCCTGGTATAAAAGCAGGGATAGCCAAATGTAAGTCTTGTGGTATTTCTTCGGTTTTTCTACTCATTGTTTTTTTCATTGCTGCAGCGAAAGCAGAGAATAGTACAGCAGTTAAGCTAACTTTATGGAATTTTGCAATTTGTTTCAAATCTGCCAAGCTGATGTTGTCAGACAAACAGGAAATGGAATTTCCGTCAAATTCAGGAGCTGCCACTGTCCATTCATTTACGTCTTTTGAGTCTAAAAAGTATTTTGTAAAATTATACGGAACACGAAACAAATTTTTGCAAAATGAAAAGATTTGTTCCCAAAATTTTGTTGTAGTAACGATGTTTGGTTTGCTTATGAATTGGTCCATTGAAACAGTTTTATCGTCCACGAACGCTTCAAAAACAATTTTTATAATTGAAATCCCATCTGCAATTGAATGGTGAAATCGTGTTAGGAACAGGGATTGTGGTTCCCTATTATCCGACTCGATATTTCGAACGATGAGAAACTCCCACGGGCTAGTGTTTTGCTTAAAAGATTTTAATAGAAAATCACTTTTTATTTTATTTTGTTGTTCTTTTGAAACTTTTGTGTTTTCACTGATATCTGGCGAAGAGTAGAAGTTAATATGATTAGAAATATCAAAATTATCATCCCATTTCCAAAATAAAAATCCCATCCATCGGTAAGGGTATTGCTGAAGCTTTGAAGATTTCAATTCACCATTCACTCCACGTGCACTGATCATTTTTTCCATAAATGTTTTCCTCAAAAATTTTATCACATCTGGCGAATCCCCTCTCAAAAGAGAGCAAATTAGAATAGTACATTTTGGATTTGTGTAAATGTTATCAACTGCAAACATTGTGCTATTGGCGTCGATAATATTTCCTAACCGGGGGCCAAACCTTCTAAATCTTGAGACAATGAACCGCAGAATAACAACAGGGGAATACAACAGTATTACAGAACTTAGAATTGTTATCAATAGAAAAGTAGAAAATATTAACCGACACCTTCGGATTACTTTCAAAAAAAGATTTTTCGCCTTTAGCCAAGCCATTTATTCGATATTTTAGTAAATAATTGTAGGATTAATAAATTAATACAAATATTACGCACTACTTCAACTGCTCCCTATTAAATTCGCTTTCCTAGCTAATCTGCATAATAAAATGAGGTGCAATACTTGTCTATTTCACTTTTACAACATCTTAATGCGGCAGCATTAATGTACCAATTAACCAAATAAACACATAGCACAAAATATTTCCTTACGTAGTTACGAAATTATGAGAACTGGGATAATGTTTACTAATTATATTAAGATTTAGTTCTCAACCTTCAATTTCGAATGCGAAAAATTTGTTATACAGTATGCATTATTAGGTATCAAAATCATGTAAATGCTTTTTCTCACAATTATTTCTTGGTTGTCGTCTTAGTGTTATTACAGAAGTTATTGTGCATGTATTTCTGCTACACAATTCAAACCAGAGAAATAATTAATTATTACACTGACTTACTGATTGTCTTAAGGAAATTCTGTATTGCGTTCCTTGTTGGAACAACATTTGTATCTTCCAAGATACACGGGAAATCCAGAGTGCATATTTATTTGAAATACATGTAGGTATGGATGTAATAATTTTATGTTCATAATCATCTTGGAATATGAACACAGCAAAGAATTTGCACTATATATTATTACCTTGACTTTGACTGATATGATATAGATATTTCTTATAATGCTTATATATTATGGTTCTTTGCAACAAATATAGCATAATGCATGAATATTAGTAAAAGGTATGTTCAGTGTATGTAACTATTTACGTGAATTTCTCACGCAAGATGTTATCTTGGGTATACTTCGGTACAAAAACCCCTATGGTTGGTATTTCCTTGAATGTAAAATATTAATGGGAGATAAAGATGTTGGTGGGTTGGAAATACTACGTCAACATAATTCAAAAATATATATAATTTTCTAAGCGTCGTCTCGAGGCAAATTATAAACATTGCCATATAATATTAAATGTTCCACCGTTGTTTCTAATCCATATGCGTTTTATTCCATTTTTGATGTTTTAAATAAAAATAGAAATAAGCACTCTTGCATGTTACCCGCATAATTCATCTTTACTTCTGTTTTTGTTCCCATTTTTTTTGCATATTATGAAGGTTTTTACTCAGTATTTTGGTTATTATGTAACGATTTATATATGATACCTCAAGGAGGTGCTTTTATGGTAGGCAGATGCAAATACAACATATTAGCATTACAAAAACTAATCTCGAATTTTCATAGTCCAATTCAAATAAGGAATCTTCCCATTCCAATAGTACTGCACCAAAACAGTTGTATGTTTCAATAGTTCTGTTATTCTGTTCGGAATAGAATTGTTAAACATAATAGCTACATGTTGAAATGCCTAATGATTAAGTTATAAAGAATAAGTACTATATATTTAAGGTAACATATTATTTAGGTGCTCATGAGATTAAAAATACTACCTTTACATACATCACTTAGATGTATGCAATTTGTAATAATATTACTTAATCTCTACTCACGACGTCACGACTACTCCCATCAACAGATCACCAAATGTTTTCACTCCGAATTCGCAATGTTAAATCTTCACTCTGGTAACGTTACATTGCCTTCATAAGGGTAACAAAAATTTGATAAGCTAAGTAATTTTAATCTCCAGTTGTCAAAGATTAAATGAAAATTGTAGTGAAGAGGACTAATCTAATGACTATATAATAAGGTACATTTTCAGTTTTGAAATTTATGTATTTCAAGTATTTATTTAGTTCACTTGAGAAAGCTTATATGATAATTACTGATATCCATTTGCATTTGCTACTATGAATCATGATAATTTTGTTTTTCCCCGTGGCACAAAACACGTTCTGGAGCCTGGAATACACTTGATATAAATATTGTCACACAAGTTGTCACACATTTAACGATATGTTTTGACGCATTTAATGAGCTGTTCTGCGTTTTGTGGTTTCAGGTTGATTATTGTAGTTATACTCAAACTATACTTCAGTTCTTTAGTTTCAATTTAATTTGTAGAATTATTTTTTCACTGCCTTTAAATGGTAACTGTCTCTAGCGCATATTCTTGTATCTATGATATATTCAGAACTTAGTGAATAATACATTATTATAATTATGTGAATAAAACATTAGCATCGAAATAATAAAATATGACTCCTGCAAAACTCTGTTGTACATACTCACACTTGCGGTCAATCTCTTCCTTTTCCGTTCTACGAAAAACTGCATTAGTAAGGTAAGTTTTGTACGCAATAGTAAAACGTACTTAGCAAAAGCATACTACAAAAAAACAACCTTCTTAAGAAGTGTGTATTTATATCGAAGAAAGGACAGAGACCTTTTAATTACATTTTCATGTCACCACTCATTAGCTTGTGATTCCTTATGTGATTGTCAAAATATTATTCAGGATCCTGTAGTTACTAAAAAGGTACTGACACTATTATTGATACTATTATTTTTGGAAATATTTTTTAACTTTGAACGAATAAAAGCCTGCCATATGTTGACAGGTACTGATAATTAAAGTTGAGTGGCAAAAACTTCCTTTTTAGCATTTTATAACAATAATAAACACCTATGGCCTACTTAAGTCGCTTACTTAAGTAAATAAATATATTTTGACAAAGTAACTGTTCCATGAGCCTGTAATTAGCAATGTAGATGAATAATAAAGATACCTATGTATGACTAACCACTCACTGCATGTAAATTGTAATCGACAATTAATAAATCCCACTGCGACACTTATTGCATTTTCTTCCTAATTTTAGACAATTTATTGTATTTTGTCATTTATTCGCCTACAAGAATACATTTCCAAATTTCTACTCAATTGCTGCCTTGTGATCAGTAATGATTTACTTGTTGGTATATTTCAGATGAAGATTAAGGCCCCCGAATATCTAGTGTTGCTGGGAATTTGTGCACATTTTTCATATGTACTTTGCGCAAATATTGACAATGCAAACGAGCTGCAAGCTGCAATTAACCACGCCCATCCAGGTGACACCATAACACTGAAACCAATTACATATAATGGAGAATTTCATTTGACGAACCACGGCGGGGGAAACAGTAACCCAATAACAATAACTGGTAGCAGTGAAAATCGTAAATCATCAGTGATAATAACGGACAGGACGGCATTCCACATCGGTGGACACAACTGGATCATTAAAGACCTCACAGTTAAAAATGCGGCCGTCGGGGTCAACATACAGGGAAATGGAAATCATATTTTAGCTGTGTCCTGTATTGACACTAAAGAAGGTCTGATTATAGATGGAGATAACAATGTGGTGAAAGACTCGTATTTTAAAAGCACAGAAATGGGAATTAACATTTACAGAGGACAGGAAAATAAAATAGAATCATCAGCTTTTTCTAGGTCAAGTAGAAATACTTCCCTTCATATTGACCAATTAACATGTTGTGGATCTCTGAATTCAAATAATTTTAAAGGTCTGGTAACTATTGATGGGGATAGCTACAAAATAAAAGCCAATACTTTTGAGGGTGGCATTAGAATACAAGGATGCCATAACGAATTGAGCCAAAATTATTACAAATGGGCTAACATCACTGAAAAGTGTGCTAATCCAACAGACAATTCTAACAGTTTTCATAGTAGCGCTCAGAAAGTATACATTATTGGTGTAGTGCTTTTTGTTTTCCTATTCTTAGGGCAATTATTCTGAGCAATTTAAATTAATTACGATTATTAATTACTATTATTCATTGCTACTTTAATTGTAATTATTATTTATAAGTTATTACACAATAAAATGTACCTATGGTTTATAATATGATTATATAATATTTATATTGGTAATTGTAATTAATATGACCCGACCCAAAAATAAAAATTATTTTATAGTTCAATAATAATTTCTCGCCATATCGTTTATTAAGGAGCTTGTCTCCTTTATAGATTTGTTGCGTCCGTCTGTCTGTCCCTCTGTCTGTCCCTCTGTCTGCCCTCTGTTCGTCCGGTTGGGGTATAACGCAAACACGGTTTGAGATATCGACTTCAAATTTTCAGGGTAGCCTATTGAGGTTCCTCAGATGACACCATTGAAAAGTGGGGTCAATCGGTGGACGGGTTACTGACTTCAAGTTTTCGGAATGTGTTTAAATGCATAAAAGGTTGCGATAGATCAAAATACTACTTCTACTACAATAGTACTACTACTTAATTACTACAATATTACATAAACTGAACAAAAGACAGCACAACTGCATAATCTGATAATCTAAATTCTAAATTAAACGTGTAATATCTGTATTAGCGTAAGATTATTTTACTTATAATAGATTCCAGGCCATTTAATAGAAAGGGTGTGCTACCAGGTAGATTAAACTTATATGAGTTGTTTGAAGACATAAATAACGAGTTAAAATAGTTTGTTGAACTAAATTAATGATAAATTGAGGGCGATATTCAATAATAGGATTCATAATAAAATTAAAATCACTTCCAAAAGTACTACCTAACTATATACTTTTATTCATTTGCAAATACATATTTGTTTACATTACATTGCTAACAGGAATATTACAAATTAGTATCAATTGTTAACTGACGCATGTGATTATATAATCTGGTCATTAAATATTTCTTTTTGTATTATATCATCTATAAAAATTCTGATTTGCACTAAAATTTTGTACAGTATATTAAATAAGTGTTTCTGAACATTTTGTCTAAAAAGGGTAAAAATTAGCAGTCATTCGATGTAATTTCCGCATGCACAACATGTTTAAAGGCAACACACTAAACAATCACATCCTGTGCAATCCCCACCACAATCCCCACAATCACATCCCGTGCAGTAGTCCCCACAACAATCACAATCACAACTATCGCAATTGCAATCTGCTCCCGTACAACAATCTCTTTGAGTTTCATTTGGATCTTGTATTTTTGATCTACTCAAACAACATAAAAACCAATTGCAACACCCAGCATCGCCAACGTCACCACAAATGTAGCAGCAGTGGGTATTTTGGGCATAGTCATTTCTGTCATTATGGTTCCTCTTCTTTTCGTTTTCTTGAGGGTCTCCTGTTTCAGAGTATAAAGGAATAGCAGTAGTTCTCATGTCGGCCTCACTACAAATTGCAGTACTGGAATTGGAAGAAATTGCATAAAGTGTAGGAAGATCGCCTTGTTCTGTAACAAAATTAGAAAAAATTTCTTTAGAAATATATATATTTATGTATTTTACACATTTCTGAAAGTGTAATACCTAAAATTTCATCTGTAATAACTTTGCCCATTATTAATATTATAATAATAAATATATTTCTATTTGTACGTTGTTCTATTGTGCAAGTTTTGAAATTGCTTACCTTTGGGAGAAGATGTCATTTGTTTATTTGCAATAATTTGCAATAATATGAATTTTTAACGTAAAAATCTGAATTGTAATCCAGACTGTCTTAAATGTATCACGAAGATGTGACCTAATAAAATCAGGTGGCTCCAATTTAGTGAGAGCGCAGTACAGTATAACACAAACACAATGCAATTCCAAAAATAAATAAATAAGCTGATAATATATCTAAATAAACAGGTGATTTCTCCGAATTCGCATTCCACATTCCAGTGTGTAATAATAATAACATTGTTTTAATTTAGCAATCTGTTTCTTTTTGCTCTCCGTGAAGGTTAAGGCTGCAACTGCATGAGGTATATATATTGTCCATGATGAGTCATGGGACAGAGACCAGCATCATCATCAGCAGCTTGAATATCTATACAATTTACATGTAATATTTATACTATAGGTATCACTGACAACATATAACGAGATAGTTACAAACCAACATGTAATGCATTAATGCTACGTTGGTAATATGAAAGAAAGACTGTATGAGCGAAAGTGCATATAACGAGTTTTTTGCATGAGAGCGAGTTAATGTGTTCGTCTGTGTCGTGTGTGTGTCTGTCTGTACCAAATGCCAACTAATATCGTTCACACAAAATATACCGAATACTGCACAATTTTTCCATGAACTCATGGCGAAGAGCATGCTCATATTTCATACAATACACTCCACTTGTAAAGAAATTATATAAATAATAATGTTCTGGATAAGGATAATCCATATATCTCAAATAAGTGTATCACTAATTTACGCACTTACTGTAGGTACGCTCGATCTTCACTTATGGACATTTAACATGGACAGAATAATACGTGGACAGACTAGCAAGAGGG
>JAQFYC010007049.1:0-11126 GCA_034694165.1 Tomocerus mixtus
CTCACGATGTCCCATTTCGTCTCGAAATTGGTAACTGACAAATCGGTACCAAATTGGCACTGACTGTGCTGGTCGGGTATTGTCATCAACAGAACCAGCACCCTGAACCCCAGATTTAATAATTTTGTCATTACGACGATACAGGAGGACATCCGTTTGCACCGGTTTATTATATTTACACGTGGCTACCTTGAGAAATACAATAATATGTGATTATATTTCTTGTCATTCTATTATTTGTCTAGTTTCACGACTAAACGGGAAATGCAATTTAGATTATTAGGAAAACCATAGCATTTATTACATCTTAATTGAAAGAATACTGGAAATAAACACTCAAATCCTTGGGAATAACGACGGCTATTATTTTTTTAAATATTCATAGGAATAATAAAATAGGAATGAGAAATAGTATGTCGCACACCAGTCGCACACAACGAAATATTATTTCACAATGTTTACTCCCAAATCAGGTATAGGTATTACTACATACGTTGCCCATTTCCAAACAGTTGTGCAGAAAAAATACATATATTGGTTACCTTATTGGTTATATGAGCTAGTAATGATATACGATGTATATTTTTTATTGAACGTTTATTAAATGACACAGAAAGTAAATTGCAATAAGTAATTTGATGGGATGGCAACATCTAAGCAAAAATCGTATTACAGCTATATGCAATAGTCTTCACATTTTCTCAGAATTATTAGGCAAGTTATTTTGTTACAAAATATTTCATGCAACGAAGACCGGAAGGACACCGCCATCTTGTAAAAGTTTGAACATTAACCATTTCTAGAAACACTCGCTTTCTTTGAGTACCGCACTTAAGTAAGAGATAGTACACGCAATTGAGTAAACTCAATTTCATTCAAAATATAAAAATATTACACCGAATGATAAAATTAACTTAAAAGTGGAAAGGAAGAAAGAGAAAATCAAAATTAAACTGATAATGTTTAATTCCGCAAGTTTAGCAGTTACTTTTCAGTTCTATGTGCAAAAGAATTTACTTTCTGTTGCAAGAAACTTGGAATATCGAAGGATGGTATTCGCATACAAAACATTTATAAATATATTTAATAGTTTTAAAATATTACCATTTTATATGACAAAGAAGGACCCAAAATCTATACCCGTACAATTTAGTGAAACATCATTTTTCTACATTTTCTTTACCTGTTGGCTGACTTTGGATAACATATACCTCACTGTTATCCTTATCCAGTTAATATTAAAAGAGGGAGATGCTAATCAAACATCCAGAGTATTCATACATACAGTGAGCAGAATTTTTGCATTACTAGGACATTTTGTTCTTATATGGAAAAGAAGAACGCAAACAAGTTTCATGAATATATTTTTCCAAACAGAAAATATTTTCAACGGTAAGGAATTAATAATATTTAACCTAATTTTTACACCACTTGATTCATCACTTGCTTTTAGGTACCACAACATAGTACATGATGTAAATAATGTGTTTCTATATGATACTACTGTAATTCTAAAATGTTTAAAGTCAGGAAACAAGTTCACAAAAGTCAACATAGAAGGAAAACATTATAATCCTTAGTATATATAGCACATATCACAATAATATTAATGAAAATGATTTTCCAGAAAAATTTCCCTTGCTGAAAACAGAAGATCCAAGTAGCAGTAAACTTATCTGGGGGATGATGATTTTTACATTCATGCAGCCACTATCCCCGTTATTTAATCATCTAGCTTTCAGGCACAATGCGCTTTATTGGCCTTCTCAAGTATTGCCATCCGCAATTTATGACTCAGTTGGAGGAATAATATTTTTTGCCTACTGGGAATATCACATATCAATTTACGGCGTGGTCGTTGCAATATATTTCGCAATGACAGTGGCCATGTGCATTTCCTCAACCTTGAAATTTATCCGGCAACTTTCATAGTAAGAAAAGAACACTAAGCTTAACTAACAATAAGTAAACTCTTAATTTACTAACAAGTATTGGGTTAAGAGTTACAAAATTTTATGTGCATCTGTACGTACACTAATCTCACATTTCTTAAATGCAGTATCGATGGGAGTAGAAAGGGAAATCCACAACGGAGCCAAAGTTGTCATTATTACATAGTGCTCAGTCTTTTCAACACGTTCTTCAATGAGAGCTTATCATTTTGCTGGGCTATTTTTATATTTTTTCTTGGTATCGTACAGGTAATGCTTTTGATTTTTGCAATCAAATTCAGAGAAGTGGTTTCGCTTACATTCTACGCTACAAATATTATGATTCTTGGATTGCTCTCTATATGGTTTGAAAAAAATGTAATGACAGCCGCTGGAACTATTTATTCTGAATCCGGTGCTGTCATACAATCTTACAAAAGGTCGACAAACTCATTGCTAAGAAGACAATATAGGTCATGTCGCTGCCTTTCTGTTAGGGTGGGCGCGCTATATTTTCTGGAGCCTTCAACGGGACTTAAATTGCTTTCGGGAGTCATTGACGTCACTAATAGTCTCTTATTGTTGATGTGATGTATTATTTGTGTTCTAAAAATGGCACATACGAATCTGAGAAATTCATTTCAAAGGTGTAATATTGACGTGTCTAAAAAACCGTTATTAGATGAAGCCTATGGGCAATGAAATATAAATATGGAGTCTGGGTAGCTGCTGCATGCGAGCGGTCACGTTTTTGGTGGGCTCCGTTATTTGAAAATTTTCAGAACTTGGGAATACGTAAACAGTAATAACTGGGACCTTCAGCAGGGTATAGCTCCCGAACCTATGAGGCGATTTGGCTGGGACCCTATTCTGCCTTGCTTAGAAATGTCTAGGCTACAACAATATCTTCAAATCCGGACATATGATCGGGGCATTATCTTTTCCCCATGTTAAATGCGGAAAATGGCGTTTCCTCAAGTGGGGGGAACTGGGCGATGTTGGTGCCTATCTTATTCTACATTGAAAGAGCTCTCACCTGATATTTTTTTGAAACCTGTAAGTTGCCTGGTCTAAGCTTTATATTCAAAAGTGTGTAAAATCTTGGGCCTAAATCTGACCTTCGGCAGGGTATAGCTCCCGAACCTATGAGGCGATTTGGTTGGGACCCTATTCTGCCTTGCTTAGAAATGTCTAGGCTACAACAATATCTTCAAATCCGGACATATGATCGGGGCACTTTCATACGTTCCACCCCTCTTGTTTCAAAATGTATTTCCAACATCTTGTAGTCAATGAGTCCAAGAAACCGTGGATTCAACCACTTCAAAATCTATCATCTAGAACTAGTGGCAAATATGCAAAATTGTCTGATAAATGGGATGTTTTATGGCGACGTTTTATGTAGCATTGGGTTTAATGCGTCCTTAGCGTTTGTCAACACTGTTCTACGTTTCTTAGCGTATTGCAAGCAAGCTTTCCAAAATTATGGTGGCCCTTCGAATTATATTAACAATTCCTGTTACAGTTGTGACTGGACGTACGTATCTACTTTCAGTTGCGGTTCTTTTGAATATTAAATTAAATATTAAATTCACCAAATAAAGTGTTTACAGATATACAATTATTTCAAAAATCAACAATTTTATTTAGATAACGTAAGTTTGCAAGTAATTATTCTTTACAACTGCAGTAGTTCTATTATTTATCAGTACACGAGTCATACTAAATAGGCATTATTAACCCATGTCATGTGTCATCATCTTAAAAATACTACTGATCTACATTTATTTTAAGTTGCGGTATACAACAATTTTATTTATATAAGAACTAATTTATAAGTACCAAATTAAATAGTTTGAACGTTGATTCTTAATAACATATTTGTGAGCATAAATCTTACGAAATGCACACATTTAAAATAACACGAAAAGAACTTTAATAATATTTATGCATAATTATGGTTGTTTAAAGTAACAAATTCATTGTATTATATACATTTGACAAGAGGAATGTGAAATGCAACCATTCTTTTAGGTTTGTCACTGGCATATGTATTTTCTATTATCTTTACTACATCAGGTAACAATTTAATTTAGGAACCTTTAATAGACAGACTTGAATTCCTCACGCTACTCTTCATCGTCGTATTTTTGAGTGTATTTTTTGCTAAATGTAAATGTGTGCGCCCATTCGTCATCTTTCAACATCTTTTTCTTCAGAGTAGTTACGCGCCAAGTTTTTTCTTTATCCTCCTTATGAATATCTTGGGGATTGGTGGAACAATATTCGTCCATGTTTGTTTCTTCGTCCCAAGCACCCGTATCAGAATTGCGAACAAGATTCAAGCCAAGTCCGGATGTAAATGGGATCCGGTGATTCTTAAAGAAATAAGAGACTCGTCTTGGTTTAGTTGGAAGCACCGATGACTTAATATTTTTTGTCGTGGGGCGTCGTCTCCTTGTTGCGTATCCATCATTTTTCTTTCTCTTTGGAGTGGCAGGAGTAACAGCAACAGTGGCAAGTTGTTTGCTGATTAGTTCATGTTTCTCAACTGGATTGTTTTCTCGTTTCTTTTCCTTATTTGGAATAAGTCCAAGAGCAGAGATGAAGGATACCTAGATAGACAAATATATATTTTCAAATTAGCATAAACGTTTATTTTAAAACGAAATAGTATTACTTTTACAATTAGGGACCGCGAATAAATTATTTACATTGTAAATTAGCACATTTTGATATTGGTAAATTGAGAATGGAAATAATGGAATATTATAATATTTAATATACTTATTTTAGATGGCAAAAAAATAATTTGCTATTGAGGTACCTACTTATGGTTACTGAACTTAAATAACACTAATATATGCACCTACATTAAACCAACTGCCAACTGCATATATTCTTTTTACAGTAATTATGATTTCCACCTGGAAAAATAAAATTGTCTACAGCATTTTATTTCGGTTGTAAGTATTCAATAAACATTTCTTCTATGACATCTCTTATAATATGTCAACTTAAGGAATGAAATAATTGACCATTATTTATCTGCTGTGGTTTACAATACCGGTTTTATATTTTAAAGTGTACAGAAACACATACCTTCTTTTCCGAACGGACGAATTGGCCTACTTCACAAGATTTCTCGTGCTCCTAGAATTAGCAAAGGAAGTATTTTTGTATGTTCCGATGTTTTATTTTTTGAGTAGAACAGTTAACAACTAGAAATATTTAAAATTAATAACTACATTTATATCCGCCATCTGCGTTCCTTTGGAGCAACATTTCCCAATGTGAATGCGAGTGAGTTTGAGAAGTGGAAGCTTGGCCGGATCTCTAATCGTCTTGTTTAAGCCAGTTGTCCGCTTAATACCTACAATATTAACAGTACCTATAACATCATTATTTTATTTATAAACTACCACAAGTTAATTTTTTGTTGTTATTGTATTCTGCTCAATTTAAATTTCTGTCAACAATATTCAAGTTTCAAAATGAGTCCCCATTGCCATAATATTAACACATATGTTAGACAAATAAAACTGTTGGATATAATACATTTTTGAAAACTGCTTACCATTTAGGTATTTCGTGACATCGACACGATGTAGGTAGATGCGTGCCTTGGGCAACATGACCTCATTTTCGAGATCAAATGAAAGACAATGCGTCATTTTTAATTTGGACATCTTGAGGAACTCCTCCATGGTGACAACGCCAATTTTACAAATAATATCTTAATCTGTGAAATAAAATAATACAAATATAGTCATACACAATTGGTCAATCTTCGTTGCACTAAAAATGGGTTGAGAGAGGTTAAAAATGACGCCCTAGGGGTGGGGGCAGGGGGTGGGGGTGCGACCAATCAGGCGAAGGCGAAAATCCAAACAGGCGAAGGTCAAATAGGCGAAGGCGAAGTGGCCTTTTTGGGCCCGATAGGGGGAAGCCCCCCACATGATGTCAGATGAAAATCTGACAAAATTTCATTTACCCCAGGGGGTAAAATAGGGCTCCCCCTCATCGGGCACAAAAAGGCCGCAATTATTTTGAAACGAACTAAACAAACATTCTAGTTCGTTTCAAAATAATTAGGTTAGGTTAGACCTGGAAAAAAAGGCCGCGAAGCGGCCTTTTTAGCCCCGATGAGGGGGGAGCCCTACTTCTGGGGGGATGAGGTAAATGGAAATTTATCAGAAATAATTCTGGGGGCCTCTCCCCCACCGGGCCCAGAAAGGCCGCTTCTCAGCCTTTTTGTCCAGGTCTAACCTAACCTAATTATTTTGAAACGAACTAGAATTTGACCTTCGCCTGTTTGGCCCTTCGCCTATTTGGACCTTCGCCAAAAAATCTTCGCCTGTTTGGACATTTGCCTTCGCCTGATTGGTTGCACCCGTACTTCAGTTTTATAAAATCGTAAAATTCAAAGTCGTAGATTTTTGTTGCAAAATTTTTGAAACAAGCTTTTTCTGAAGGATATGAATCGGCTGGTAACTAGCTTCCGTGGAATTTGTAGTACTTTGGCGCGTGGGACAGTTCTTCCAAGGGCGCATTTTACTCCTGCGTGGGGACAGTTTTGAGGGCCTTCTAACTTTTTGCGTGGGGATACCTTTCCATAACACTGACCTTTGTGTGGCATAGGTTTATATTATAAAACCCATTAGTATAGTCACCATAAACTCTTAGTTCCAACTGGCAGTTCCATCCCCTCACTCAATTTACACTTGTTACAGTAGCAAAAAGCCGGTGCTGAGTTCAGCCTTGCAGTCCAGGCTGCACATCTATGCAATACCATAGAGTTTAGAGAGTATAACAAGCCGATGTGATGAAGACGAAGAACTGATTTGGTTATTTTAGGTATGTAGAATTTGACTCAGACCACCAGATAAGGATACTACATCTTTCTATTCCGAATTTTTTGATTTTTCAACGTGGTTCCACTGAAGAAACAATGAATTCTTCCAGATTTTCAGTTTTTAATTGTAATTGTTGAACCACATTTGCCAGTTTACAGCGGTGACACTACACTAATTTTCGTTACAAATGGACAGCTTTTACCGTGTAAATAAATTGAACAAAATAGGAGGTGCACAGCACAAAAAATGATGAACCGTACAGCACGCCATCCTTATGGAGACAAAATTCAACATTGGCTGCCCGATATGCTGCTCTTCAAAAATTCAGACAGTCCCAACCCAGATAAGCAAGACCAGCCGTCCGCAATTTTTATGAATTCAGAATATTCGTCACTACAATGAAAAGTTTACGTGAAATGATTGAAGCAATGAGAAAATAATTGTATTTGACTTGGAGGGATACAATAGAAATTTAAACAGAAATGCAATTATAGCACTACTACAACAAATCATGGCCAATCAAAAAAATTTGTCATTGACGCCATCAATCCAGACTTAAGATGTGGGACACACACAGGATTGAAGCAAATAATGGAAACAGTAAATACAATTAAAAATTGCTTTAGGTGCTGGCAAAGATGTACAAAGTTTTTCAGAGGAACTTCAATATACACATCAACCTTTTAATAAACCTCCAATTTGCTGTGGCTTGTTGGCTGGAAATCAATGGAAAAGCTTGTCTTGTATGTCAAAAATACCATGTATAAAATTATAAAAGTGAAGGAATGCAGTGAGGCTAGTTTGCAACGAATTGTGTCATATTTAAACCTCAATCATGTACTCAGCAAAGTTCCTCAAAAGGCGTATTTTGCTAATCGCCCACTTCACGAAGACTTAATTAGATATGCATCACTTGACACGTCTACAATTATAAAAATTTGGAACTTTATTTCCCCAGGATTCGGACAGTCCGAACCCAATTATTTGAAACTCATTGAGTGTTCTGGCGCCATCAAAGAATATAGCACGGACGCTATTTGAGTGGGTTAAAGAAGAAAACCGTATACAAAAATTTATCAAATCGTCGGGTGTTTATGGTAAAGAAAAGGATGTTATGCTTTCCGTTCTCCATGCAAGAGATTGGTTAGCACGAAAAAATCAGAAACCGGAGTCCCTTTTTAGTGACCAGTTCTCGATTGAAATATTATCAGCAGGTTCATCTCAGCTGAGGACAAAAATCACAACTCTAAAATGCTTATCAGAAGAGGAATCTGTTGTTATCTACAACGCTGTAAAAAAAATTAAATGCCCCCTACCTCCAGTTACTTTTTTAAAAATGTCTACACAGTGCACCAGATGCCATAGTCATGGGCACACTATGGGGATGTGCGGAGCTCAGAGAGTACGCACTGATGAAGACAGAGCCAATGCTAAAAGGTTGTATAGAGAAAAGTGGAAGAAAAAGCGTGCTAATCTTGGATTTACATATTAGCTTTTAAATAGATGTTACCTAGTTCAGTATTACATACTTTATTTTACTCATTAATGTAATTTATCATATTATTGAATGTCCAATCCCAAAATTAATTAATTGCATCTATTGTTTAATGTTTTTAAGCTTTGGTGCAAATAATATAGATGCTGGCTAGTGGTATGTAATTAACTACCTGACGTTACGGGTTGGAGAGTCCACCCCGATCTTGTGGATCTCAAAACGTGATGATGAAAAGCGGATAACCATTTAATGACACGTAATAAATAATATTACGTTAATAAAATAATAGATATAACTAATAATAATGTTGTAGTTTAAGTGAAAGTATACATTTTTTACGCATAAAATCGTTTATCGTTACATTCATGCATTTACGATACATTTTTTATCATCTAATAAATAATTTATTATTAGGTTTGTACTTGAAAATATGAAACTAATTCTTGTTTGATATTAAACAGCAAATGCTGAGCTGACACGGAAAGCGAGAACAGAGAGGATTAAGTGAGAAGATGGGTGGGTCGGGTGCTTTTGAGAAATGAGAGGTTTGTGTGAGAAGATGGGTCAGGTCAAGGAGATTTTATTCTCTATGGTAGCGATTTACTTACACAGGAGGTATAAGCAGGTCATATTCGTCAGGATAAAGTCCGGGACACGAATCTGTCTTCAGTCCCTTTCGTTACTATGGTTTCAACCATAGTAAGCATGTGCGAAATGCTAAAATAATTTATTAGAACAAGAAAACTTGCTATTTGTTACTGAAAGAAGATATGTGTATTCATTACTGTTCATTTTTACACACGTTATGAACTCACATGCACCATTTCACGAACATATAGTAGGAAAAGATTATTTCTTTAAACAAACAACAGAACGAGTTCTCAGAAGACAAAATGATCTGGTCCTGCCAAATGTTTTTACTGCCTTTGCACGATCGTCTCTTTCTTACAGGAGTGCAAAATTATGGAACTCTTTACCTACTAACATTAAACAAATTAGCTCCTTCAAAAAATTTGATGAACAAATCCGTGAACACATTATTACCAAAAGAAATTGATGACAAATAATTACTTTCATATATATATGATAGTTGACGAATTTAAATTTGATTATTATTATTTTAGTTAGTAGAGACTGTTTATGTAAGATAACTGTAGAGTTACTTTTTTGGTCCCAGTAATAAACACAATCCATCAATCAATCAATGTCCCATAATTGCTACAAGCTCTAGTGGCCACGATTGTCCCATGTCCCATGTACGTACCAAATGAGAACAAAGAATATGCCAGAATTGCCCCTAAGACCTAACATCCTGTCGGCGGTCGCCTAAACTTCCTGTCGGATGGGTGCTAACTCTTCTCGACAATCGCCTAACTTTCTCCACCGACAGATTGTTATAATATATTACTAGTGTCCTAGAGAAGTTAAAATACCTTAAAGTCTGTATTCTTGAAAATGTCAGTAATTCTCCAATAAAGCAATCGTATTTTGTATTTACTGGGCTAGATGCAACCATATTGTCAGGATTATTCACTCCTTCAAAAATTAATGTTATTTTTATCCCCTCACAATTGTTGAATTGGATGTTGTATTGTACAGCTTTTGGTCTGATGAATAATAAAATAATAACAAATAAATATGATGAGCTTACCTAAGTATGGGGTGAAAATACAAAAAGGTTCTTGTGTAACAGCAGAACTTAATGCACTCCGGTTCCGGAGGACGTCGTAATGTAATCCGTTTGCGTCCGATAAACTGATTCCTAGCAATGCGCAATATACTATACACCGCCCTACAATTATAGAGTGTATACGCATGCTAAAGTAGTGGTTTTAATTTATCCGCCTCAAGATTGTTACAATAACCTTAGGAAACCAAAGCTGTAGTACATACAGGCAGTAGACACACGTTATAGCTCGTAAGGTCTAGTACTAGTATGGGTAGTAATACTGGAATGGGTAGTCAAAAATCAAAATGGGTTTCTATAGTGCAGTGATAGTTTTACTTTTGTTGGAACGAATACAGAAATACCATTTTTCGTGAAAATTTTTATAGAAATTCGTGAATATTTTCATAAAAGCACCAACCTAAATTTTGTGAACTTTTCCAAGGAAACACCAACTTAAATTTTGTGAATATTTACATAAAAGCACCAACCTAAATATTGGGAATTTATCCTTAGGAACACAACACGCAACCCAATTCTGTGAAATTTTTCATATAAACGCCAACATAAATTTCATGAATATTTTCATAAAAGCACCAACCTAAATAAATTTTGTGAATTTCCATGGAAATACCAAAATGTCAATTTTTCCATGGAAATATCAACCTATGTATTGTAAATATTTCAAACTACAGATTTCTAGCTCCAGTTTATAATAAGGATATTTATTACAATTATGCAACATTACACTCACTCGGGCGTGCTGTATAGGGTGTCTTAGCAGTTTTTGAAAAGTTAATTTCGATTCTCCATATAAAATATGCACAGCTGTCGAGTTGGTCCCATCTCTATTTAGCAAAAATAGTGCACTAAACTTTGAGCAGGTACCATAGGCACCGACCTAACTATAAGGAATTCCTATGCCCTAGCTTTTGTACCTAGTTTATCACAGGAAAGCTATCTCGCAGTATACCAGCCTTATCTCATTTATCTGCTAGGAATTTAATCTCTATAACAAATCTACCCTTGGGAAATCATATGTGGAAGTGAAATTGAAAAGGGACCATTTATCCAGTAAGCTCTCAGAATTAGCGATGGACATTTGGCTCTACCACTACCCAACAGTCAATGCATGAGAACCCGAATCTCTTGATACAATTCATGCGATTTTGTATAGT
>JAQFYC010007050.1:0-11125 GCA_034694165.1 Tomocerus mixtus
AGGTACATTTTTTAAATCCACTTTTGCGTTACTTTTATATAGGGCACGTTTATTCTACGTGTAATTCCATGAAAATATTGTGCATAAGTGTTTTACTACGTAAACCTGATGTCATCTTGAATTTTAATGTCGTAATACAACAAGAGGCTACACATTTACCGTATTTAATGTTTTTTAAGAATATTAATAATGTTGTGCTGTGCTTATGTAGTATTCTAAGTAAAATTCAGATAAAACTCAACTCAAGAGCACATTTATGTACTCATCTACAAAACTCATTCAGTCTATTTTCCAAAGAGGAGTGTATGGATAATAGATTTAGGATAGTTGATAGTTCCGTAAGTTGATATTGTGCAGTGTGTGTAGTGTTAGTGTGTACATACATAATACATACAAAGAGAAATATTGCCGTCTGAATCTTCACTATTATTGTTACTCATCCAAAACTTGAGTCTTGGCTCCTCTCTTTGTAAATTGTAACTTCTTTTGTGTCAATGGCAATTCTGGCAAAGCTACAGAGAAAATGGCAATGACAATGTTAGCACAATGCTATGGCTATTACTGTGATGATACTACTAACACAATTCCTCCTAGCCAAATTACTTTGGCTTTCTATTGCACTATGTGTATTGTCTACCATAGCCATGGCCATGCCACTTTTGGACAAACATTCATGATGCGAAACGACATCCGACATGCAAACTAAAAAAGCTAGTAAGTTCGCACTTACATTAAGCAACATGAACACAATAGTGAAAGAATGAGTTTCTGGAGATTTTCTTGTAGTTGTGAAGTTGTGACTGTGAAATTTATTTTGGTAGCCCGCCGTGGTGTATTATGATGAGTATTTATTATACACACAGGACTAGGACAGGGTACAAGGTTAGCAGTTAGTAGGTTACTTTTAGCTAAGTCAAGTCAAGTCAAGTCAGCTAATAAATATAACAGCAATATAATTTTATATCCCTGAGTAATGCTAATGATTACACTTACACACACGTATGCAAAAAGTAGTTCTGTGACAGTGACACTGAGCATCTAAGACTTGCGTAAAATACACACACGAGTGTTGAGTAATAATGCACAGCCGGGTGTGACATTGATCATGTTTAAAAATTAATTAAATTAATTATGTAATTTCGCAAGATGCAAGATACAGTGGTTAATTGATTGTTCAAAGAATCTAGAGCAGTATGCATTACTGGGAGATGGAAATTATTTATAAAGGAAATAAATATCTTTATAGTAACTATAAAGATTCATAAAACATTCACCATTTAGGCACTTTTGGTAATTAAATTATTTTAAATTGAGCAATTTACTACTTCACCTGTATAGAGAATGGAGATGCACGTAGGTTGGTATATTAGGTAGATTTGTCTACGTAAGCCTATGTATTTATGCAGTATGACTGGGAACCGAAATTGTGTCATACTTACAATTACTTAATCGCGAGATAATTTAAATTAATAAATCAATAAATAAATTAAGGACAATATAATTGTATACATCAGAGTTTGTGAAATTGTAAATTAAAGTGTGTCTCTCTCTCACATAAATATTTTATCACTCAGATATATTGTGTAGTTAAATTACCAACTATTGTAGTTTAGTGTGCTCCGTACTGTAACGTGAACGTGTCGTATGTAAATATGATTTGAGTTGTGATTTGTGGTGGTGGACTATTAACAATTTTATTATTACCGTGTCGTTTTTGTACTTGTAATTTGCAAGCCTCTGACAATGACAATGAGTCAAGTCCCGTCTTACCGGAAGCTCCTCCTATGCCAAGACCTCGAGCACGCTTAATGTCTATTTCTGCCGAAGATGGACAAGCATACAGTAAGCTACTCTCTCTTCGGCCCTCAGCGAATTCCTTAACCCTTTTTTATCTTTATCCCTCTAAGTACACTTGCCTTTCCCTATTCTAGATCTAGAATCTAGATCAATCTCCCTCTATAGTCCAGACTTTAGTATTTTCAATTGTCCACATTAACCTACTATTGTCCATTTATTTATTTATGATTCAAATTACGAATTATGGTGTGCTCCAGTTTTTGTTTGTCTTTATGCGTTTTGGAATTTCCTCTCATTTCTTAAACTTTTCTGATTTTTTATTAACGCTTTAATTTTAATTTTAATTATTACTACAATCTACAATACTTGTTATTACTCAATTATGTATGTTTCGCTATAGCATGTCTTTATAATCAGTTTGGTGCTCCATTTTCATGGTAAAGATGTTAAATTATGTTTACTTAGCTAAATGTATTTTATTCCTTACAAATTAGCATATGCAATAATATCTTGTGAGCTAAATTATTGGCATTCCTATAATATAGAGTTGATTTTTGCTTTTTGAGTTTATATAGAATACTGAATATAGATTATAGTTTACTTATAAGGTATTGTATTAAATTATAATCTGCTTACGCGAATTTTATAGTTGTTGAAAGCATTCTATCACTTTGCATGTCGATGAGTATCGATTAATTGACACTCAGATCCATCAGCAAAAAGAATGCTCCCGTTTCTGACTTTTACATTGCACGTGTCTTGCAAAACACCAAAACCTAGTTATATACTTATTATAACTATAGGCCAGGCCAGGTCAGGCTGCTTGCCTACAGATATCAGCTATACTCTCCTAAATTACTAATATTGACACGAATCTATGATTGCGTGCTTATTACTTACATTTCTGCGTATTTCTATCCTCTAGCAGAATTGTAATGTGATTATACTACATAGGTATTAATATTCTATAACAAGTGGGCTGTCTTGGCTCTGCTGCCTTCTGTTTATTGCCCACCGAAGCAGAGTCGGACAAAAGGCACTCAAGGAGGTTTAATTTCATTTCGAATGCTTTCTCCTTACTTTTACTGTACTTCTGTTCTGACTTGTAATACTGTCTCATTTATGGCAACTTTGCAAAAAATACGTGCCAATTAAGTTTGCAAAGCCGTGCCGAAAAACTTTTAATCGATTTCATTGTTATTTTTCTCTTTGTGTGTGGGATTTTTTATGTAGCATTAAATTATGTGTACTGGTGAACGTACAACTTACCTTTCTTGTGCAATGCACATGGGCCGTAAACTGTAAATGAATGGAACCTGAAGGTTTTTCAGTCCAGTTAAATAAGTCAACTACTGGAAATGCGTTTACTCAACTTTAATATTTTAGTATCGTAAAATTACTATCTGCATTCTGCATGTAGAAAGGGTTACCAATTGTAAATAGAGATATAGTACTTGTCCTGCATATGGTTAATTGGATTTTGAATCCCAAAACCATAAAATTTCGTTTTATGTCGGTAACCTAATTTAAGAGTATTAAAATTATGTAAATCTTAGTGTATCTGTACGTACTATTTCATTACGTATTTAATTTACATGTAATGTTCGTTAAGACTGAATTGGTTTGTGCTTTCGTTAGCTATGCAATACTTATTTATTTAGATTTCTGTTACTGTTTCCTAAAACCAATGCTTCCTTACACGAATCCACTTCAGTAAATTATCCCCATAGAACGCGATCACCAAAATCACTAACTACTTGCTAAACCAAAAAGTAACCTGGTATTTAGTACGTGGATTAATTAAGTGGGCTTTGTATTATTAGTAATTCGCTGATAATAATGCAAATGAAAATAAATTCCCTTGCGTAGATTAATTCTGTACTGTAGACTAGAACATACGTACTTATCCAGGGCCAAGGACCAAAACCATTGGAACACAACCCGCAGAAAAAGGATGACATATTTTTCAGATTAAATTTTTCACAAAAAAATGTCATTGTTTTGGTTTTGTGGATTGTGTCTTGTGGATTTTGTTCCAGGTCGTGATCACCTCTGACCTCTGCTGTAGTTTAAATGATAAAATGACTTGATTACATTCACAGTAGATTGAGAAAGATTGCATACCTATGTATACGTATGTTATTCTACCATGTAGTGTGTATGAACGCTATTTTACCTCATTACGTAATTATAGATCACAATTTGCATTAGTATTTCTTAAGACACAACTACTGCTGGGCTCCCGAAAACTAGAAATTAGAAAACTAGTGAAAAAATGCGCAACGCACGATTAAATTAGTTACATTATCCTCAAAGTAAGTTTGAATTTGCAATTCTGCATTGTAACTGTAATGGTTGTTACAATAATCTTTGAATCTTTGAATCTTTGATGTACATCTCCAACCCGGCTTACATAGAGCGTAATAGTTACCTATAGAATTATTTTTATCATATATAGCATAGCACACCTATAGAAGTAAGCTCTAATTTCGCTATGACAAAGAAATTAGTAGAAAAACTAGAGATGTTTGTTGTTTAGTTATAAGAGTGAGTCTAATTGGTTTCATTAAAATTCGAATTGCAGTTACTCCACCGGCCCAGCGTGTCCAATTTATTCTTGGAGAGGAGGAAGATGATGGTACTCATGAATCACATCCACTCTTTTCGGAAATGGAGGAATTGGTCCAGCAAGGAGGGGAACTTGAGTGGAAGGAAACTGCCAGGTAAAGAGCAAACATAAATCTTCATAAAAAATCTCAACTTGTTTCCTATCTAACAAAGTGGGATGGGAAGGGGAACAGAAACAACACAAACCTTATTGCTACTTACAAACAAAAAGGCAATCGATTTTGTGCTCAACTGAAATATTTATAGAGATTGCAGAGCAAATCTTGACATTTCAATTCTACAAAGTACAGTACCCACTTACTCACTTTTTATATCCATATTTAGGATATTTTAGTTAAATTAAATTGCTCCTGAAAGTCCTTTTGTATGTACAATGTACGTTATAGGTATGCGCAGACAAATACATTCCCGTATGGAAATATTGTAAAGAAAATTGAATGATTTTTATATACAAAAATATAGTGCAGAAATTCAACCTTTTATTTTCTGCCAGATGAGGTCAAAACTTTGTGGCAGAATTCATATTGCGAATTCTAACAGACAAAAATCATCCAAATAGTCCAATGGAGGATTCGACAGAATTCTGTAGAAAAGTCCCCTATGGGCATTACTTACAAACAAAAGTTTTATTGCCCAAATAAAATATGCAGGTACTTTCCAGACTTCGACTTCATTCTAGTAATGTAATGCTTAGCGCAATCCTGTAAGATAAAGAAGGTAGGAAAGCTCTAAGATTGTATTTCTTTAGGAGGCAGCAATAAAGATGCAATATTGAGAAACTTGACAGCAGTTTGCGAAATGGAAATCATTGTTGAAGCTGAATCAGTGTTACAAAAACACTAGGAATTTAGGAATAGTTGCAAAGAAACGTAGAAATACAAAAAAACTTCAAAAATAGACAAATTAATTCAAAGACGACAGAAATGCTACATAAGACACAAAAAATGAATTATTTTCTATGCATTTGCAATGCAATTTCATTCGTCTTTTCTGTTTTTGTTTGATTACTATATATGTACTTGAAGGTCACTTGATATACACGCTGACTGGTTCAATTGTGGATGAATAATTCCTTCCAGCAAACATTTTATGGAAAATGCACCTAGTACAAAGACTTTACACTGTCCACACATAAAACCATATTGTCGAGGTCAAATAAGTAATAAATAGTCTATAATTATGGTATGGATTAGATAAAAGGTAAATGTGTATATTTTATCACAATCTCAATAGCTAGTAGAAACGTAGATTAGCTTTTGGGTACATATTGCCCATTATTCATTCGGCATTAATTTTTGGTTTGTGACAGTGACGAGCAGATTCAAATTAGTACATATAACAAGTTATTACATGTATTTGGATTTGTTATATGTAAAATTGTAAAATATAAGAAGTATTGCAAATCTTGCAATTGCACAGTGATTGTATACAGATTTTACATGTATTTGATATAGAGAACAGCACAAAGTTACTTGTAATGATGATTTTGTATTGTATTGTGTTATATAGATAAGTTAAAACCAGAATCAGGCTAAACATACAATTATGATACAAAATGCAAGTGCAGTAATTATTTATCCAGTCTAGGCAAACCAGAACGGAATCCAGAATACATTTAAAATCTACCTACATAATTATATACATATTTGCATGATTGACAGGTGCTAGGTACTAAAAATGCTCCATCATAATCAGAACAATGTTAACTTTAACATTTAACTAGTTTAATAGTGTCTAGTGTCTAGATGAAAGAGAGTGAGGTTTATTATTTCATACACACATCATTCTGTATGCAAAATCCAATTGAATACGCGTCCTTGTGATAGAACGATGATAAGATGTATGGCAATATAATGAAAAGTAATAATTATCTATAGGTAGTCCCTGTCCTGTCTCAATACTTTGTATGTGTTATTCGATCAGTCATTTTAAATTATCGTTAGTCAATAGGTACTTAATTGTATATAGCTACAAGCATACACTATGTGTATGTATATGTATATCAAGTGAGTGTTTCTATTTTAAAGAAGCCGAAACCCAAAACTAGTTTGTCAGGTCTGGTCAATTTGGTTTTGTAATGTTTGAAGGTCTCCTTTCGTCGCGTCTCATCGTCAGTTCTAATGCTGTTAAGGTTATTATTAGCTTTGATGTTATGACTGGCAATAATGGATCGAATGCTAATGCTACTGAAGCAGCCGTAGAGCTTAAAAGCTGTTGTGTTAAGTGTCTACGTGTAAACTACGTGAGACAACATGAAAAACACAAAGTTAAAAATAGAATGCAGCAATTTTGTGTTTACTTTTGATTGCTGCAACGTGTGCTGGTTTTTTGAGTGCACTGCAAACTGCACACAGTACATAGTAAAGGCAAAGGTTTAATTGTCATTACATGAGGGGAGAATAAAATAAGATTTTGCAATTCATTCAATTACGTATTATATTATGGTTTTGTTAGGAATAGGAATAGAAAATAGAACGGAGATAAAGAATAAAAATATACTGTCAATTCATGTAAGGTACAATATGAAACGAGGTTATGAGCGAGATGAAGTATATTTTTGATGATGATTTTATGTGTCTCGGCACACATTGCATTGTGATAAGGGAAGTAAAAGTAATGAATACATAATATGATATTGATAAGTATATATTTATCTTATATTTTAATTATTTTATTATATTTAATACAATACTTGGACAATATTTCAATTCCAATATTTTGCAATTGTTTGCGATTGTGATGAAAAATGCAGTATTTGAGATTCTTTAACCTGAAGAATATATTGATGCTAAATTGTAATTCAGCATATATTTTTACAAACAGAACTAAAATGACATTTTTCCAGGAACTGACCAATATACATTTCATCTGTAGAACAATCTATTGTATACCGTAAATTTTGAATTCAATATATTTTTACGAATAGAATAAAAATGAGAAATTTTTTAAAAGCTTATTCTATTGAGAAAATTTTGGAAATAATTTTACTTACGTTTCTGTAAAATGTGTAATGTCCTTATGTTGTATAATGTTACTTGAAAATTGAATATATATTTATATGCGAAAGGAATTAACCCAGATGACTATATTTAAATGCTCTTCCTTTGAGTTTAGTTTACATTTTAGAAAAATATTTCCATATAATTGTGAATGTGGAGAATCATTCAAAAATCTTTTGCGAATTGGATTGAGGTGAATATATGTATTTATTTAAAAGCGTTTTTCTCTCCTTATTTTTCGTTTAGATGGATAAAGTTCGAGGAAGATGTGGAAGAAGGCGGAAATCGTTGGTCCAAACCCCACGTGGCCACTTTGTCCCTTCACTCACTTTTCGAGCTGAGAAGTTTATTGCTCAACAATATCGTGATGTTGGACATGGAGGCGGGGTCCCTGGACCAAATCGCAGATTTGATCCTGGACAACATGATAAGCGCCGGCCATCTGATCGAAACGCAAAGAGACAAAGTGCGCGAAGCTCTCCTTCGTCGTCACAGACATCTTCACGAAAAGAACAAGAAAGACCATCATCACCATCACCACCACAACAATTCTTCCAGTAACATGTCAAGGCTTCCTATCATTCGCTCTTTGGCCGAAATTGGCAAAAGTCATTCCTCTAGTAAAAGTAAGTCCCAATTTACATGCCCTTACATTTTTATTATAATTTCATACATACATATCTGTAGCATTTTACTAAGATGTGTCCTAGAAGTTTCTCTAGCACTTTTGATAATACACGTCATTTTCAACTGCAATTATTGTCGTTATTGATTTTATCTGGTTTCGCATATTAAAAGGAGATAAAAATAAATTTCAGTTGAAAATACAGATAGTCAAAAGAGGTTACGAAGCTTTTACGACGCACCTTAAGTAGCTATTTCAATTTCGCTGCACAGCAGCGCAGCAATTAATTAGCATTCTAAAAGTTAGCAAGTCTAAAAGCTTATGATATTATAGAAGGAACTAATTTCCTGTGGGTGCAAAAAGCCAATTTCCGTCAAATCCAAAATTCAACGTAGTAGACTAATGAAAAACTAAACACGAGTCTGTCTCTGTATGTATATTTGATATGCAATTTTAATTTTGCATAGGTCAAATGATGATTTTGGCATGAATGTTCCTTCAAATGTAGGATGTAGTCCAAGACAAACATTTTAATTGCATTTTAATTTGGTTTGCAAATCGTATGGAGGCTGTTTACTGTTTTCGTAATATTACGTTGGATGTTGACCCGATCTCCATATGTAAACGGCCTTTGTGTTTGCAAACTAAATTAGAATGCTGAATTCCATTTCAATTACAAAAGTAGTCATAACATTGATTCACATTTAGTTGATTAATTAGCACTTCAGTAATCAAGTATTTAATTAGTACCCGATGGGACTGGTTGAAAATGATTACTAAACTCCTAAACTACATATAGGCAAGAACGTGAATTGCGTGGATTGTATTGTATAATTGTATATTGTGTTCTGTATACTATACAGTATGTAAATATGTAAACGTAAATGTATTATGCTTGTCGAGCGACAGTTTATTCTCATTTAGTTTAGTACATAAGTAAAGTTATGTAGTCATATAGTACCAAGGTACGTTGATATAGCTATATACGTTACTATATCAACGTACCTTGTATAGTACAATACACATTGACATGACTATTTATAACTATAACAAAGTTTTATTAATGTTTACACATTTATCTATAGTTTAGTCTTGTTGCTACTGATCTTCTTACTCTTACACTCACTACTGTACTTATATGTATACTATTATACATTTATATTTATTACATAGTTGGACTAACATGTATATGTAAATGTAAAGTAGAGAGCTTCCAATCTTTGTGCGTCACTAAAAATCCATCTTTACACGTTTACGTATTTGTAGGCGTCAGATATTTATCTTTTGACATTTTGAAATGCTTTTGAACCCAGCCAAGCCAGCCAGAGTAGACTAGACATGTTTTGTTAGCCAAACCAATCCAGCCACAAGGAAAAGCAAACACTTACAATGTATAATACGTCATTCATATTACATCTTCCACTCAATCAAGTTTTATACATTGGAAATTGGAATTAAAAAGATGGAGATCTGGAAGCAAAATTGGTGTGATGCGGAGGAAAGACGAAAACAAGTTACCTTTACTGTAGAATTTCGTAGAACTTTCAAAGACTCGTTTATAAACTGCCGGAGAAAGTACCTTGTGTAAATACAAATTGCTATTTACTATAAAAATGCAATTAATTAGTTAATTAGTTGTCAAGTCATGTCACATTTGTCCGTAAACATTTACCTTGCATACCTAGACAATTAGGGAACATGTTACATAACCGCTTCACAAATTCTATGCATACTTACCATCATAGACATAGACACTTACTCATGTAAGAAGACAGTTTAGCAATGTTTTAAACTGAAATTACGTACAATACAAATATTTTTATACGCTTTTTTGTATTTAACTAGATTATTTTTGTTCACTTGCTGCATTGATACATTTCTGATTGATATTGACGCACTTTTGACATTTATAAATTAAGGTCCACCTTCACAGAATGGTTTTTATTCGCACAAGCATTTTTGATGTTATTTTTCTTCGTATTTTAATATTTTATGCAATTTACCAAGCAAGCTAAATAGTTTCTAAAATTCTTTTAGCCTAAATATATACATATAACCTACAACTACGTCAAAATCATTTGAGTCCCATCGAATCGACAATATATTTTTTTCGTTGTATGTAATTAGCTTTAGTGGACACTTATTTTTTAAGTTTGTTAACGGAGTAATGGATTTTAGAGAAGTGGAGGAGACCCACTTAGAATTGGGATTTGTTTTTATGATTTTCTTGCTATGAAAAACATGCTATGTTATAACATAGGTTTTCAGGAAAAGAAAAGCAATAATGGATCTCGGAATCCAAGTCCAAATGCCAGTTCCCAGGATTTCAAAGGACAAGCATTTCTTTCTGTTCCAGGTATTTGAGAACGTTTAAAAAGTAAAACATGAAGGATTTTGAACTATGTACTACATGCTTAAGCTGTAAGTATTACTTTAACTTTAGTACGTATGTACATATTTCAAAATTCTTGCTAAAATATCGTAAGAAACGGATGTAGTTTAAAATTACGAGTGAACCTACGGATTTTAAAATTGTAAATTGTATTCACATTTTATTACGTACGTAAGTAAACATTTTCCTTTGACTTGAATTGAACTCCTTTGATTTGCTGTGTTGATAAAATTATATTGTATTCCCCCCGCCCCCTGGCAGTTTTATTAAGCTATCTATTCTATTTCGGTTGATCGATGAATTTATTTGACAGGACAATATAACAGACTATATAAATAAACATTGGAAAGACTATCGACTCAAATTTGATGTTAAAAAAGACAGATAAGACAATCGATTACGTATAGAACGTGAACGAGACAATTTAAACTTAACTTAAGCAAACAAAAACAAATTGCTTATATTTCTGCATACGCCTCCTTCTTTTTCACTTCGTTTGCGAATTTTGAAGCAAATGTTAAGAGATTGCAGCAAATGTGGACGTGAGCTGCATGTTTTGTTAGCTGGTAAACAGAATAAAATCAATGGCGATTTTTCTTTTGCATTTTTTATACATTCTGTCAGATTTCGCAAGAATTTTTAGTACCTATGCCTTTGCTAGAAAAAAATAAATCTCTGTTTGCA
>JAQFYC010007051.1:0-11124 GCA_034694165.1 Tomocerus mixtus
CTTATACTTACATATTATGATCCTTTGCGATTACAGTTGTACATAGTTACTGGAATCTGCCTTCCAACATAGTTTTTAAATAGGTTACTGGGAATTACTTCGCTTGAATTACATTAAATAAACGATAAGAACAAGGTTTTTGCTGTTTAACGTGTACCAATTTATGTGTATTTCCATATTTGATTCGACACAAATCCAAATATATCTCCATATGAAAGGAAAATTTTTCTAGATTAAGCCATAGATAAATTCATTTTGATTACATCACATATTTTTAGATTACTACATTGTATATTCATATTCTGTCATGAACAACAACTTTTTTCTGTCTTAGCGTGCCGTGGGAATCGTTTAATTTCCATTTCTTCTACTACTCTATTGTTACTACTGCTTATACAATGTCTCTGTATAGTATAATGGAATACACACCTGGGTAAAATGGAAAGACCATTTCTAAAAACAGATTAATGAACAGAACAAAATAATCCTAGTTCTAGGGTAGGGCGCAGGTTTAGGGCACTGTAACACTACACACACCACTCAGCTATGCTTATACAGCTACAGGGAAGGTGTAAATGCCTTAAAGCTAACCAAACGCATTAGGAATAAACCTTTGCAAAACGGATGCAGCAAACCCGTGATATCCTTTCTAGCAGATTTGCAAATTAAAGCAAATGTTGCAAATTTTGCAAAGCCCATCAAATTGAATTGCTATTAGGTATGTACACGAATCTCGGAAATGAGAATTCATTACAGCTGAAGCGTAGCGTTTCTAATTGAATAATATTGTGCCTCAAATAATATTGGTTGTCGAGACGCACTTATCCCCAATTAAAATTTTAAAAACGATTAAATAGCGTTAAGGTTAAGTCATTGAAAAGTTATTAACGTTTTTAATCGAATCCAACGATTTTTCCAGTTACATAATTCATTTGTGGTTATTGTGAAGTGACAGTAATTAATATCTTATGTCTTTCTGAGTCTATGTTGATTCTGATTACCTAATTGTATTTGGGCATGTAGATTTCGAATTCTCAGGTTAAAATATTTCCAGAAATAGAGTCGACAGTGATGCAACCGTTGCACCGGCACCGTCTACACAAACCGCCAGGTTTCTGCCCATCTCAAGACTCTGTGTCCGATCCTAAAGTGGATCAGCTTAACTGGAGTCAACAGTATGACACGTTTACGGACTGACAGAGTATGTTCCTCTAAAATTGTTTCACAACTTTATTCGTGATTTGTAAGTAGTATGTATTACAAGATAAACATGTATTATTGAAACCTGAAACCCAATTATGTAATAAAATGGTTGTACTATAATTTATATAAGGTAATAAGGATGAGTAGGTACGTATAGTTAATTATGGATAACGTATTGTAGCTCATTTCATAATTATCATGCCCTTGCCTTTCTCCGTGAGTGGTTCGAAATAGATATCTAGGCATATAACTACTTAAAAATATCTTGGCACATGCATTATTTAATACATAAGTATACTATTTAAGACACGGCCGTGTTGAATAATATGACTTTTCAAAGATTGATGTTGATAATTGTGTACTATGGTATTAATACTAGAAACTATTAGTGTGTAAAATGTTCTGATGTTGCATTTTACTTGGTTGAAACAATTTTTTAGTGAGTACTTATTATTGACTGGGAAAACTTAACTTCAAACCTTTTATGGCTTGCAGAACTTGTATAGCAATTATGGTATTTATGTCCTAATTGCCTATTTAAGTTCACAATGTCAATGCTCATGATTCACAATCATTCCGAAGGCAAAGATGTAATAATACTACATACCGCCTACGTGCGTCTATTTTCCGATCGTGTAATTGTAGTAATGACGCAGGTATAACTGTGGGGAAAAATATTAAATTTATGACTGACAACTGCTTAGTTATGTTCCCAGGAATAGCAGTTGTAAAATTCTGCTACATAAGACGGATGTTTAAAATTGTTCATGATTGGAACAGGGAAATTAATAACTATTCATTCTTCATATTTTTGTCATGTCTAAGTCATTTTATACTATAAAATACTTCCAAAATTACAAATTGGGTGATAAGGAAAATTTGATTTTTTAAGATATACTCATGATGAATAAAATTTAAATACAAATTAAATAAAGAATGTCAAACAAATATTTTTTAAAGGAATCTACAAGGAGAAATTGTCTTCTACATGTCTACAAGTATTCCGATATAAAATACAAGGACTTTCCCAGACAGAACATCTATGTAGCACCTAAAAGCAAAAATGGGGATACGAAATTCTTGAATGGAAAAACCCTTACATGGAACAAAATCTATTTTACGTTTGATGAGTCTCTCCCAGGTAGTATTTTTTACCTGTGAAGCAAGAATATTTTTACCTTGTCTGTCAAAGTCCACTTTACTACGTATTAGTAGCTTTTTAAAGTACTATATATACACTAAGATAGATGTAGACGAAATAAGCAAAATCAATGCCATGCCTTTGTAATTTGCTTTTCTTTTTACATATTGATATTGGGATGCGAATATGTTTTCCTATAAATCTTCTCGGGAAAATCCGTATTTGCTTACCTAGTCCTAGTAGCGCCCAAACATCAAAGTAATTGTTTTATGTATACTTCGTATTCGTATTAAATAGGCTAAAAATAAAGACAAAATATTTCTCTAAGCAAATTACCTACGATGATTTATTTCCCCATGCCGCCATAATTCCACACTGAGGATTTATTGTGGCTTGATCTATGGCACTTAAAGCTCTTAAATTCACATGGACGCAATAATTCTCCATGCATTTTCTTGTTTGCAATTCTTTGACACATGTACTACGTAATAATGCTCAGAAGAGATAAGATTAAGTTAAATTTTATTTAAACTCTAAATCTGGGTGTATTTCGGACTTTCGGACCTTCATATTTCGGGCGAACCCAACTTTTGAGTAGGTGTATTTCGGATTTTTTCATGGTGTTATGTTGGTTGCTTACAATAAAAATTTTGCGGGGAAATGTAAATCAACTTTTACGCATTGACAGCAAGGGTTCTAGCAATTATTTAAAATGCGCCGGAATACCTAAATATATACAAGTTCAAATATAAGGACTGAGATGGTCAACTAGGTCCCTTTTACCCGTATGAAAGAGAGCTGGTATAATTGGGTTAGTTTAGCATATTTACCACCGGAAGAATTTTGGGAGCATATTCTGAGAAGAAAATGACATTTCCTTTGGCAGCGTGGGAAATTGGGATAATTGGGAACACCAAAACAGAACATTGCAGCAGTGTAAATTATAAGAACGTGAACAATGATTATAATTATAAGAAATTAAGAAAGGTTTTTTTTGTGTCCAATCTTGAATCTGAGGTTGAGACTCCGATAGGATATTTTATTGTACATACTACATGGAAGGCAATGATGATGAAAATGGGATAATAATTTAATCCATTCACTGGACTTACTCATTGAAAATCGTCTTAGATTCAAGGCGGTTATTATGATTCTCGTATCCTTATAGCTCCCTCCCAGTAGGTGACGCGACTATTCGCCGGGGCGACTATTCGCCGCCAGACAATATTTTAATATTACTTCCATTTCAAGCAAGTTAATTCTCATTAAAAGTTTTTAAAATGTTCTAACTATGTTTATCAAATAAATAAGTACGTAAACGTTCCATGGTGTGTGTATATTAGGTACATATACTCTGAAATTTGCTTGCATAAGCTCCTTTATAATTTAAGTTACAGTTAGAACATTTTAAAAACGTTTTAATGAGAATTAACTTGCTTAAAATGGAAGTAACATTAAAATATTGTCTGGCGGCGAATAGTCGCCGCGGCGAATTGTCGCCGCGGCGAATTGTCGCCGCGGCGAATTGTCGTGGAATCCTCCCAGTAAGCTCTTGTTATCAAACCCAAAACAAAACGAAGACAAGAAACAAAAACAAAATTGTTGTTGAAGGTTTGACATGACGGTGTCAAATGCTACTGGTGACTGCTAAACTGAGGATTTTAAATTTTAAACCGGGGGCCCTTCCTGTTCCTGGTAATTCAGTGAGCATGATTTAATTGTCACTCCGTAGCCCTTAATATAAAACGCATATTTTCTCTGTCATCTGTCATTTGACGTCCATCAGCTGTAGCATCAGCTGCAACTTTTTTTTTGATCCATTAGATTAGACTCATTAGTGTTTTCCTATTGATTTTATAATATGGGACGGGCCTCGGGAATGTGATTCTTGATTTATTCGAGGGCGTGATATGGGATATTACCCAGTTGCTAATTTTTCTGAAACTTTAATTATTTTATCTGAATACTTACTTACAGACACATTTAACCTATTTATTAATAATTATTTCTCTGCAAAAAGGATCTCAGGATTTCTCCATCATCCATCAAAAATGTCAAACTCAAATAAAAATCTATATAACATGCGATTCCCAGTTTTTTCGACATCACCACCATTAATGAGTAGGACAACCGGATTTCGACCCACAAGCACAGAATGGGACGCAGAAGACATGTTTTGTCCTACTAAAAATGAGCCACAAGATTCGGCGACTTTTCAGGAAAGGTAATTCTTTCTCTTTTTATCATCTATAACATAGATCAATGCAATTTTGCAAATTAATAGTAATGGGTAGTGGACTTAATTTGTTGTCAGTAGTCGCTATGAAATATGTCAATGCGATCAGCGATATGTAGCTTAGTAGTATGCTTTAATAAGTTCCACATTTAATTTATATTTTATTTTCATTGTAAAATTATATTAACTTAATTACTCATTAACTCATTGTCATTACTTATTTTGATGTATTTCGATCATAGAGGTGAGGAAGAATTCCAACACACCTTTACGTTTGCTTTGGAAAATACAGTGTATCGAGGCCGCTGCCAACAACCAATCGTAACTAATGATTGTTTCCGTCCTCAAGTAATCCATCAAATATTACCTTTGGATGATGTGAAAATGCCTCGTCGTCCTGAAGTAAGCAATACTCGTTTATTTGATCGAGAGGAACTTCGGGAGTCGATTTCACGAAGAATTATTGCCGGGCGTGGTCACGATGAAGATGAGGTACCATTACCCCCCACTCCAATTGTGACATATACCCCAGGGCCAGCTGATAACTTTTATGATTTAAAAATTTCCGCAAAGCAGTACCTAAATCCTTCTCATGCTGATTTCGAGTCTAACCGTCAAAAATTCTTACAACTGACTAGACAAGAAATGAATTTAGAAAGAACAGGTTCGTTTGATCCCAATTTGAAAGAACTATCTGGTTCGACCTCGGAATTTTTGAAAGAAATTAATAAACAGACGAAGCAGCAGAAAAGAAAGGAATTTGGCCCACGTAATAGTGACCTTCAGCGTTTGAGAAAGCAAAATTCCCTGAGCGGTATTGAAGATAAAGCAGACACCAATTTGCAAACAGACACAACTAAAACTAGTGGTAAACATGTCGTTTCAGAACCCAAGGCGTACAAATCTACTAAAACCACTCAGACTTCTTTGTTTGACTTCAAGGTAGATGTGTATTTCATTCAATTTAATGTGGCGTTTACTTTGTTAGTCGGAGTAATGTAATGTGTCAAGTAATTTATTTACTAATTCAAATATATAATGAAGCATGTGTTTCAGAATATGACTTTGGATTGGGCTGCTACAGCCGGTGGTGGATACCCTTCGGAGCGAATGTCATTTCTAAAGGAATATTTTAGTCACTGTTCTAAACAAGAGCTATTTTGTGCAAGAAGTATTGCTACCAAGTGTTATCGAAAACGTGTTCAGGTAATAATAAATAAATATTTACTGCCCCGAAATGAATAATTGGAAATTTCTCGCTTCGTACTTTTAACTAATTGAAATGTATTAGCTAGTAGTATAATTGTTACAGGCTCGTCAATAAAAAGTATTTCCCTGTAAGTTACAGGGAAATACTTTTTATTGACGATGACATCAGAATTTTACTACGCAAACTACTTAGTTATTTTATGCATAATGTTTGTTTATTTATGATTTATTTAATTGTTTGTACAGGCTGAGCGGGAGAAGAAACTCAATCCTAAACGACCTAAATGTCAGCAATTACAGTCACGGCGAACACAACAGTTTATAGAAACATCGCTAGCAAAGCCATCTATAAAATTCTAAGAATTTTAAAAACATTTTCAAGTATTATTTATGTTTGGATGGAAATGCGCCTGAGAGAAAGTGTAATGAAAACGAATTAATTGTCTGTTATTTTTGTTCAACCAACATTTTGGTTTTAGTTCACAGTCTTATTCTTTAGGGACATTATATTTTTCATTAATGTAGTATCTAAATATATGCTACATTTGCTAGTATAACAGTTTTGAAAGAAATAAAAAATACAGACTTAAAACTTTATGTCATTCTCTTTAATATCTGTAGTTATTTCTTTTATGTTAGGAAGGATGCAAAGCATCAATCATCGTAATATTATGATATGGACTAACGACTCATTGAATTACTGTTCTACAGAGAAAAGGTAGTCGTTCAACCTTTTTTGTGTTTTTATATTTTGTGGTTTATCGGATAATGAAGTATTGAGCAGTAGTGATAGTGATCCATAATTTTGAGACATTGTATTAATATTGTGCAACTACATACTGCCTTGGTACTACGAAACCAGAATTGTTTGTCAATTTTCATTTTTCATACCTAGATATAAAGTAAATGCAATAAATCGCTAGTTTCATTAGTAATTGAACTGCGGGTTAAAAATGATTGATCCAAAATTTCTCCGACTAGTTTCCATTCTAACAAAATTAGCTTTCAAAATCGGAATCATCCCATTTGCTTGGAATACAAAGGAAAAACTATTTGTATTTCCAACCAAAAAATTCCCCTTTCTAAAGTGGTACTTCGTGATGTACATTTGGCATTTAAATACACTATTTGCTACATCAAGAATAGCGTATACATTTTTGGCAAACGAAAAATTGGTAAATCCCATTCCTACCTTGGGCTTAGCGTGGGCATTTTGTGGCTTGTCCTTACTTCCCCTGTTGTTGCAAACCAAAATTCACCAAATAGTAGACATTTTTAACGCTCTTCTTATTTACCATCGAAGGATACCAGGTATACTTTTTGGATATTTACTGACATTAGCTATTATAATGAAGGTAGTACCTATTTAAAATTATATAACATTATAATGTTGTACATTATCTTATGTTTATGTGTATTTATTCCCTAGAAATTTCGAAGGAATCTCGCCTTGTGCTTAATGTATTGCCGTTACTCTCAGCTTCCCTTATTTTCGGCATTCCTGTTTTCACTATAGGATTGTATCTCGGTGATACATCTTTAATAGTTTACATGCCTACAATATTTGCTAACAGTAACATCCTTTTGAAAATCACATCGACGATATCTTATTCCCTTGTAATGGGCTGGTGTCTTACAGGAATGGGAGCGTGAGTATTTTCATAGTTTCATTAATTTATTTATTTCCGATTCATTTATCAAATCTTCTTTGCTCCAAATATAACGAAAGCAAAGGCAGCAGTATGTCTATTCAAAAATTTGACAGAGTCGTTAGCGTTGTTCGCAGTCACCATGTTATATTCACACTGATAAACAACGGTTCTAGATTTTGGGTTTTGCCAGGCCAATCTGCATTCTATAGGGGAATTCTTGCCTGCAATTTGTGCATTTTTAAGTTGCACGATATTAACCCATTGTATATCATTGCTATATCAATTGTATCGTCCTTTGGTCTCACTATAATTTGGTGTACCATTCTTCATATGGTAGCTAGTGTAACTGGAATTAGTAAAAGCTGTCGTCGTTCATGGAATTTATGCCATAGCCAAGACACTAAGACGAAAATGTATATTAAAGCTTTCTGCAAATCATGGCGAGCTTTAGGACTACAAGTTGGGAATTTCTATACCATCAAGAGAAAACATGTTGGAAAGTTTATATTAAATACAGCTAGAGGCACTGCTAAACTTCTGGTAGCATTCTAAATATTTTATTATAGTTTATTACAAAATTATACCAATCTCATCTCATTAATACAGATTTGTTGCACAAAAATACTGTAGTCATATTCTCTACCGGGCCGGGTCGCAAGATTGCGATATCAAGATTGCTGTAGTGATGTCGCTGTGGGGTAAGGTTGTCCCATCCGAAAGTTTTTGACTTTCTTTTTCACTTTTGGAGGACAAATGTTCACGTTTGTGTACCTGCCAGAATCCATGGACACAGGTGCCTAATTAGCTGGAGGACAAGTGCATATTTGTCCTCCAGAAGTGAAATTCTAAATCAGAAACATTTGGGTGAGATAACCTTTTCCGCAGAGACAACGATATCACAATTGCTATGTGTTGCTAAGAATTTTGTATGCAATTTTCCTAGCAACACATAGATATCGCAATCTTGCGACACAGTAGAGTGTATGACCGCTGCATTTTAACATTTGTAATCTGACTAGCTTGTATTTATGGAAAATAATAGGTAGGCAACTTAAAATTGCATACATAAACGTCATAGCGAGCAATGTGGAGGACAGATAATTTTCGAATGCTAACTTCATTTAGTTTAAGTTTAAACAATGGTTATAGCAAGCTTTACGTACCCTTTAGCATACATTTTGAATTTCTTATGACAACTTATTGAAGTATATTTATATTGCCTTGACTTGAAACATTTTTAGTTTTATGGTAATTATTATGCAAATATTTGTAATGTGCGTAGCTTCTAGTAGCAAACCACGAAGTTAGGTTTTCGTAATATTATGTATAGGTATAATCAATGGTATTTTTTTGATAGTTTTCAAAAGTACTAGCTGTTAATTTAAATTAGATTAAAACGTTCAAATTAACAAGCATATTGTATGTATAATTGCATTATTTACTATGGTGAGAGTGTGAGCCATGAACCTTGTACATCTCACTTAAAATATAAAATATAAACGATTTAGTACGTATATATTGACCAGTATACGGATCAATATAAGCTAGTGTGTATTAGTCCATACGAGTACTGCCAACCCATACTATTTTCAATCCGATAACGGTTTAATCTAAACGGAGTTCCGACACAAACTGAGACATTTATGCATATCTAATTAAGATTGCTAAATCGTTTTAGCTTTAATTTAGATAATTGGCAGTTCCTATATTTTGTGCTTCAGTTAAAGTGTTATGCTATCATGTTAATATACTATTGCTTTGGTACAATACATATCTGTCTTCTATTTTGTTAAAAAATAAATGTTCTACTATATGGTTTCATCTATAATATATAAATATAAAGTATAAGATACAAATATAGGCAGGATTGACAATATCTCCGGTAATGTTAGTATCTATGTATTTGTTCTGTTTTCGATTAGGGCCAAAATTAAATTACAATGTAGCTATAATAGCATAGATAGTTCATAATAATATAATACCTATACAAAGGTAAGTATGTACAATAGTTATATGTAATAGTGTAGCACACCCTAGACTTCAATTTAAAAATGTTACATCTTATTATTAAGTAGTAGCGTTGCCGTATAGACTCAATTGTGGCAATTGCACCTTGTAAAACATTTGTCATGTTTTCCTAACGCTACCTTAATAAATACATAATACACCAAGAAAGCCCCGTGAAATGTTATGGACATTTACTGCAAAAATAACGGTCCACTTAAATAGATATAGCTGCTGTTCTGTACAATGTTTTCCATTGTAATTCCTAAATAACGTATGTATCGCATATATTAATTATGTTTTGTGGACCCAGTGGCACCACTGTGACATGTACTAATTACTTTATTACTTTGTTGTATCGAAAATTCTTGGTTAGTGTGAAAATGTCTGTCAAACCATTATTATTTGAGCCATTTCAAGAGTCTTAGAAGCGGATTTTAGCATACGCGTTTGTCTCAAAGTGTTCTAACACACCAAAATGTTATACTATGTATGCTTCAACCTTTTCAAATTCATAATAAAGTATGGAGCTTGCATTGGGGCTCATCCATACTCATGGACGAATAATAAAATCTCAATTTCCTCAACCAAATATCGAAGGAGATGGCACATTTTTATTGCCATTGTGCACTTGTACTTTTTGTTTGTTCTACTGCAGCTTTTCAAGGAAATGGTTAGCAAAAACGCTGTCAAAATGGCAATATGCATTTACGCTATTAATGCATTTGTCTGTCTCATTATGGTTTCATCTGTCTTACTGCGCAACGAAGAAGGCATGCGTTCAATAATGAACAAGTTTCTGCAGTTTTACTCCCAGTTTCAAGGTACAATTTTATTATATTCAGTAAAGTTAGATTATTTTCTATATAACTAGTACAATCAAAGCAAATTGTGTTGATATTTAAATATCCAGCAAATTAAACAAAAAATAAGATTAAGGTATACTTTTTAAACTACTATTTATATTTTTTATCTGTTAGATGAATTCTCAACAACCAAAGAAAAACAGCCATCACTGCTTCATAAATTGGTTCTTTTATACTACTGGTCACTTGTTTTTGTTTATCTTCCTGCTTTGTGTGGTGTCACTTCCATATTCAAACCTGAACTTCCTTTTTTTGTGACATCTCTACTGAACCCAACAAAAACGTTGAAATATTATTTCTTAGTGGCTATTAATAGCATGTTTTTTTCTTGGTTTGTTCTTGCAACATTTTTTCATGGTCTTTTCAATATGATGTTTACTGCAATTTATGTTATCAACTACTACCGCATTTCACAAGAAATCAGGTACAAGTACAAATAAATTAAGAATTATTAAACGTATCAATCGGGTAACCCACGGAGGTTTCAATTGTATTATTTTAATTTAGGTTCCACAGAAAAAAATACAAGACAATGGATAAACTTCGCACTCCCAAAAATGTCTTCAAAGTTTTTGCAGCGTTGAATATATTTAATAAAGCAATGTCGGAGCTGTATTCCCCAATACTTTTATACGCTCAATTCATCATTAAGCGACAGATATATGTTTGCATTTATCTCTTGACGCGTAAATCAGGTACATTCTCTTATTTAATTTTGAGCATAGCTTTTACTACCGGGTAATTCCGTGTGTAAGGAGACTTTTGAGGCAAGGTAATCTAAAGCTGTTTTACACGTAGTCTCATGTTCAGCTC
>JAQFYC010007052.1:0-11123 GCA_034694165.1 Tomocerus mixtus
TCAATAATGTCATCGTCACTAAAACGTGAGTCGCTTGGAAATACGTAGGTGCTACTCTTTTGTAAGCCTTTTCGATAAGGAAAGAAGAATTAAACATAATTAGGAGTATTTATTTAAATATTAATCAATTAATCTGGTTTGCTATTTACAGCCCTCACCGTTTGCCACATTGAATATTTCCAAGTAGATTCCTAAAGTAAAATATATTGCAGCAATGCCTGAGGTGTAAACGTGTTGTCCATAAATGAACAACATTGTCTTGTAAATGACAATCACGCCAAATGCACAAAATGTCACTCCATGTAAACTCGTATCGAGTAATTATTAAAACAATTTGATGGCCACGAACAATAGCACGCAAATAATAAATAAGTTGTATACATGTGAAATTGAAGACATGAAGGTTAATTAAACGTTACACCACTGCTATTAGCCCAAAAACGTATTGTCGTCGTGAGTGAAGGTCAGTATTAGTCAGTAATGAATTGGTAGTAAAATTTTAGAGAAATGGTAAAGGAATTGGAAGTCTAGGATATGACTATGATTGCATAAGATTTTAATATTAAGTGTAATATTTAATAACTAATTTATTGATTAATATTTTAATATTAACTTATTAATTAATGTATCACAGTGCCCCAATAAGTGCGGGCAGTGTGAGAAAGTAGAATTTACGCTTGCATTGAAATCCGTTAACACAATTCAAAAAGATTGAACCGGGCCTGCATAAGTTCTAGATAATGCTATTTTGAAAGAAATCGATTCATATCTGTAATTGCGGGCTGGAGAACAACGGATATACAAATACGCATGTGCGACATAATTTAATTTTAAATGCCACTGCTATTCTTTTGTGTGATTGGTTGCTGCGGATTTTCCCTCTATTCATTCTATATCCTTTGTTGTTGTTTATCTTTAGTTTGAAAATCTTTGTTTGCCAGTTGTACTTCTGACACAAAAAAAAGTTTCCTTGTATTAGTACAGTGGTTTCTCAACCACCTAATACACATAAATGCGCTTCCTACCATCCTTCTAACGATCCTATCGTACGACAAAATTCTCTCTTTTCCGTATTAATATGTTTCGTGTGAGCCAATGCTCTTTTGCAAAAGCTAGAGGTTTGAATAATTCGCTACCGATGAATTAGCAAGCAGACAATACAAAAAAGGGCAGCAATTCGTTAACTGTACCTCCCAGACTGTGGTGCCGAGCATTAATCGTCCAAATATTATCATACTGCCAATTTCGTCACCTTTGGCTTCGGCTTCGGGGCTTTGGCGATATCGCAAATATATGCTTCAGCTTCAGTTCAATTGCATCCGTTGTCTTTAGCTCGGCGATGCTTTCTGATTTGTTTTACATATAAAATACATTTCCAATCGCAAAGTAATGCAAAATTATGCAGATGTACATCATCTGGTTCGTTCCTACACTACTGGAACAGTATGTTGGTCTGTTGGTGTACCGATGGGATGCTTTTGGGTTGTATTAATGATATTTGAGGACGAGGACTTTGATTAAACGCGTCACATGAGCGCACCATATAGAATTAAAAAAAGTTGCCACAAATTGCGGTGTACCTTTCTGTATTGGCTATATATATTGGCTTTATGAATCTGTTAATCATCCCATAATTCATGGACCTCTTTGCATAACAATTGGGGATTTCAGAGTAATCTAGCATTAAATAAATAAATATTGGAGAAATCCGATTCATATTGTCCGTAGAATATTAATTAGCAATTGTCATTGTTAAATGTAAAATATTTGTGATAAAATATATTTAATTATTACTTCTGAGTTTCGTTATTGATATATCGTTCATTACAGAATAAAAACAATGGTTAGGCTATACAAGGTAACATTAATAGTAATAGTACATACTACGTATATGTACATCCATTTGAGACTAGAGTGGAAACGAAGAGTCTTTTTAAACAAGTCTATATAAGCCTTTACAGTGTGATATTAATCAAAAGTATGACCGAAATAAAATAATAAAGAAATACATTTTTCTGATTTTTCCCTCCTGAATTTGGTGTTGAAGGTGGATTTGATGAGATGTGAACAGAGCCGTATGATTGAATGATATTCCGGTTATTTAGAGGTTGCGGTCCTCTGTAGTTATTTTGCAAATGGTGTCCGTTGTGAAATTTAAGATTTCGAAACTCCGACATCTGCAGATGAAAAAAAATGAAAGTAGTAATTATTTCAATTTCAGTGCTTGCTATCATGTTTATGCAAAAGTAACTAAAAATAGTATTAATGCATGTTATCCTAACCTGTTTTGTAGAAACCGTCAGTGGGGTTTTAAAAACTGTCCAAAATACATTTTGATTGCAACATGGTGTGGTCAAAGAGCCCTGATAGTTGAAAATCTCTGAATTTGAAGGGATGAGGTCGCTTATTTTTAGGCCCACCCCCTCAGAATGAACTCCTGCTTCCTGGACGGAAGATAGCAATTGTATTATGCTTTGTAGGGCTTCATTGTCCGGATCTTCTTCTCTCTTTTCTATTTCGAAGAAAACTCCCAAAACGGCAACTGAAGATGAGTCATCGCTCTCTAACGCTTCATCCAAGTCTTTGTATTGAGTTTTGTGGTGGACGATATGCAACTCCATTGTAAAACTACATTTTGTATAAATCAAAGTTAGTATATTTAAATAGCTATAACTAATTAAGCGCACACAATATCATATTTTACTAAATTGCCACTATTTATTCTTTTGCCGTATCTAATATTTATGATTTTGTACAACTTCGCCATGAATAACTATCAGCAAGTCCGGAATTTTGCATAAAATAGCCAGTCTAGATAGTGCCATCCAGTAAAATAATGGATGAATTCTGTTTTTAGTAGTCAGTCACTCTTGTACAGATGAAAAAATGAAAAGTATTAATTGAAAACGTACAAAGCATATTATAGACTATCTTTAAGGTAATTAGAATGAGGGTAACAATGCATTTCCGGTAATGCCTTATTACCCGTATTACCGGTAACTAGCATATATTTCTCACCTATTCCCATTCAATTTATGTTCGGAACCGAAAGTATTATTTTGTCCCCAGTGAAAATGTAGACCAGCAGCTACATATGAACCTTCCAAGCTGCTTCCAGTCATAATAAGTTCTTTAGCATTCAGTGGAGTAATTGCAGCTAAATGGTTACAGGAGTAAGTAGTTAGGTAGGCATTTATGAATTTATTAGTAATTATCTCCATAAACATTTATTGTTAGTTTGCTATAACACTAAAATTATTATTCTGCAATTCTCAATCATTAAATGATGCTTACCAGAGTGTCCGTTATTTGCAAGTTCAAATGTAGAAGGAAGTGCATACTGGGAACTAAGAACAATTTCTGAATATTTACTCGGTATAAGATCCACTGGAATATCAATTGGCGATTGTCTATCACCAGTAATACAGTCATGATCTATCCATCTAACTGGAATATCTGTATAATATAGGTATTTAAAAATGTAAATCTGGATGCTTCAGTTTTATGGTTCCTATTTACCTTTTCAAGGGATTGTGACATTTAGTAGCATATTAATAATTAATTTCAAGCAACGAACCGCATTCGAAATCCACATCAACTTCTTCCTCATAACACCAATCTGAAAAGTCAAATAATAAATTTGAATGTCGACATGCAGTTTAATATTACTTTATGCTTTAATTCTAAGTGGGTATTATTGTGGGGACATTTTTGAGATATCTAATCGCAATAAAGATTTTTGACACATACTAATATTTGATTCACTAATTATCGTAAAAATGGAAAATTTAATCTATAGTAAATAGAACTACATTCACCTCCACAAGACCCAGCATTTCGTTTGACTGTTTTGGAATCTAAAGGCAAAATAAAAACGGACGATAATATTAGGAGTGATAAAATATTTGCCGTGAATTTATAGAAGGGATCCATTTTAATCAAAATAATTGTACGTAGGTCTCTAGTTTATTAAACTTTCTGTGTTAATAAGTAAACGTATAACTTTTTGTGATGTTTTCTAAATAAGGTACCCTCTTTTTTATTGTGTGTATTAGGTACTTTGTTCAAAATTGTTTGAATCATTTTTAAGAGCTGTTTCTCTATTTATTGGAAAATTAATTGTAATCAGCAATCACCAATTATCAATAATTGTTATAACACATGTAATAAGTATAAGAGTGGTCACAAGTTGTCATTTACGTAGTATTAATGGTCAGACGGTCATTCGTGGTGGACATGAAGTTTCGCCATAAGCTACTTAATATCAGTTATATAATATATAATATCCAGTATCATTCGTGATTGACGTTTTTCTCCATGTACATTATGCTTAATCATATAATAACGCAGATGATATAAATTAAATGTATATTTATTACTAGGGATCGATTTTATTGATGTTATAAAGAAATAACCATGATTTGCCGTTCACAAAGCTATACTTTTACTTACTCTTCTACCAGTGTGGCAAACTATATGCACCTGCATTCATGCTAATCCATTTAAAATGTACCGTAATGTAATATTAGTACAAAAGTACAAAGCATCAGCATAGTATTAAGTATAACTTTTATATTTTGTACTATTGTATTTCATTGTGCCGTAGAGGTCACAGTGTATATTATAATTAAATGCAATATTGTTCAATACAGAATATCACAAAATGTACTGAGTGTTTTAGCATCGAACACAACTAATATTATAATTTTAATATCAATATCATTGATATGCATGTAAGCTCATTAAAAAGTGAAGAAAATACATGCATAATATTTGTATTTAGATACAGAATCCTGACAATAACAATAGCACATTGAAACATTCCACTCCCGCATGCATTTATTTAGTTTACTCAGACTCAGAGTGATAAAGTGATAACCAGAGTAGTGCTCTCTCAGTTTATCTAATAATGGTTAATTAGACAGCTATTTATCTTAAAGTGTTTACGTTGCCAATCTATTATTAATGGAACTTTTAGTACTCATAATATTATGTTATATTCATATTTTGTAGGTTTCGGCCAAGGTATTAAAATTCCTTTGTAGGTGTTTCCTAATCAATTTGCTTATTGCGTATTATGTAGTGCGTGCGTACTACTTGAAATGAACTAGATAGACTAGACATGAACTCAAATAGTGTGCATTGCATTGTGTTTGTTGAATACCTAGCCAATTTAGAATCAATGAAGAATTCAAACCTCTGAAAATCAAATTCGTCGTTCGCATGGCGAAAATCATCAGGTGCCAGCACAAAATAACTAAAAAATGTAAGTTAACATCTTAAAGAAAGCAAATGGTTTACTGACGTACATTCATATGATCATATTATTTAGTACTCAGTTACTAATCTTCTGATCAGAACCATGGATATATTATATTCACATAAATACTATATTTTATTGCTTATATTGCTAATTTTTATTTCAATTACTCATTACATAACATATTGATACATTGATAGATAGACAATATATACACATTTCAGCGGTGTGCATATACAAGAGCAGCATTACTTGTATTGCCACGTACCTAATGAAAAAAACCGTAGAGATATTAAGAATGTCGACACTTAATGATTTAAAGATGTCTTACTGTCTCCGTTCATTTCAATAAAATGAAACAAATGATGGATTTACGAAAAAATTCACTCTCCATTTTCCATAACAAATCGTATTTGAAGTGCAGCTTAGGTTTTTCCGTGGATCATATATATTGAGTAGGACACCTGCACAGTAAGCTTTTAAGTTTACTTAATTCCGCAACCAATGCCCATGTAATCTACAGAATAGATTGTAACCGTAAGCGGGTAATCCTTTAATTCTTACGTAAATGTATTTTTGGTCCAACGTCAAGGCTTTATTTCCTGTTCATCACCTAAATAGATACATACCTGTATACTTTAATACGCATAATCCAGGTAAATCCATCACTAACGATTAGCTTAGTGGGCTTTTTAATGTCTTAACCATGTAGTTGTAATACATTTTTTTAAAAATAACTTCATTTTCTAAATAACTTCTTTTTAGTAGGCATTTGAACCTTTTTGCATTGCTTTTGTTATCGAAAATAGGATACTAAAATGCATCATGAATAAACCATGGCTTACATTTTGCATACTTAATTGTCAGCAAATAGTATAGCAATTGGTACAGCATTGGTTCATGTTAATGTTCTGATAAGGCTGAGCGATACGCAATGCTTTAATGTCAATAGAAACAAAATAAGCACAATTTTAAATCGTTTTATAGTTCACTTTGATATTTTGCTTAAAAGATGAATCATTAAAATAAATGATAGATAATGTTTGCTCGGGAAAATTAATATCAGTACAGTAATACTTGGGTACTTTATTGTGTGTGGCATAAAAAGCAACTGCACATCTATTCTATAATATTACTAGCATTTAGGCTGCTAAATTACCTACCTAGTACTTATTGCATTCTTACATTAAAAAATAATTCTGTACATACTTTTTGTTCACTCATTAATATTTTATAGGATTATAATAATACCAACATAACAGCAGAAATTAAATGCAATTATTCAATTGGGAAGTGCTGGATTATAATACATTGCAGATTGCAGACCTGGGTCTGGGATAAAATCAAATGAAAATGAATGCCGTGTTATTCTAAATATGTTAAGGTCAACTGATAAAAGGCGACACTTTCGTAATTATCCTAAATTGCAAGAATAAAATAAATATGTGTTCACTTTGAAATGAACAAAACACTGGCTTTAGTGGCTAAATCTATTTTCATTAGTCCAAATAAATATAAATCTCCCTAAGCTTATGTAATTGAGATTTGCTTTGCTTGATCGAATATGTATTTAGGTACTACGTACCTCTACATGAATGTCCACCAAGTCAAAAAGTGTTGTACACATGATCTAAGTAAATATATAGTAAAGCGAATTGCAGGAGAGCGAATTAATTTGGTGACAGCAGCTGAATGAGTAATGTAATCTAATATCTACTCTACGGAAAAATCCCAAGTTCGCATTATGTTTGTAGACAGCAAACGGGTACAGTTGAGGAGAGGTTGAGACCAAAGCTTCTGTATTGATATTGATTGACACTGACAGTATCTATTGTTATTGAAAGTGCAAGTGGTGCAAGTGGTTGCAGAAAGTGGCCGGCTTTTTGTTGAGTTCGAGGTACGTTTGAAGCATTGAAGTGTCTCAAATTGAAAACGAAATCCTGCTTGAGCCTTTTTGCAATTGATTTACTACGTCATCAATGCTACATATCTATCATGAGCAGCCAAAGTAGAATTTGAGCTTGTAAAAATAAAACTTCTTGAGGCTTGCTTACCTAAACCAAATAAATATACCTGTTTCAACTTTCGTGGTTATTGCAACATACAGTATTTTAATACTATAATATTAAATTACAAAAATACGAAAGCTTATTTCTACAATATACATATCTCATATCATCAATCATTACTATAGACACTGTGGATTATTGTGATGCTAATGCACGCTGAAATGTCAAACCAACAAACAGTTCAGCTTACTTATCCAGTACACCGTGCATATTTATATACATGTACATACATATTTTTTAAATCCACTTCGATTTAATATTCACAGGTTAATTTTAATACTTTGCAGATATTACCAGCACACTCTTTTCGTTTTGCTTCAATTGAAATGAGAAAATTGAGCTTCAATAGCATTTTTATGCAATCAGTAAGACCGTAACTTGTAACCAACTAAACGGGGTCCTGGTCCATCCAATACATTTGTGTTGTGTTTGGGAATACAGTCCCCTGCTACATTAAAAAACGAGCATTGCAGTGGATCAAGAAAGACGCAATTCGTGAAATTACTTTTCCTCCTACAGTGAGGAATATGTAGTACTTTGAAATCAAGCTTAAGATCTCAGAAAGCATTACTAAATAAAATAACTGAGACATCTTCAATTTTTTTGCTGTATGCATTATACTGTCGTAACAATATAAGAATTGCTTCTGGTGTATTCAATTTCTTAGGACCAATTTGCTTAAGTGTAATTCAATAAATGACAGAACACAGATTTAAACCTATATAATACACATAATATGTAGGTACACTACACTGATGCTTGTACCTTGATTTGTGTCCTAATATTTGTAGTCACGTGAATTATTAATTAGTTATTATGTTTTTAATTTTCGAAATTCAACATTTTAATATCGTTTATGCATACCATAAATAGTTTGTGTACTGGCCTATCTAAAGCAATTTTTAATGAAAAAATACGCAGTAAAAATATTTAGTAGTGAAAAATACAGCACGCGCTGCTGCTACTAAACAGCAACTACTTATTCATAGAAGTGAATAATGTAAAAAGCCCCATGGTGAAATGTTGATGCCCGTAAAGTTCATTCACAAAAGTAATCTTGGGAAGAGTGAAACTAACAATAAGAATAATTGTAGCCATTAACTTTCCTTGACCATCTCTTTGTGTTATATTTGTGTCAAAATCGTGTCCCATTATTTTTATAGAAAGAGAAACGCCATCATTCCATTTTATTCTCACAATCAGACCACAAAACATAAACATTTATAAGTACTACCCAGTAGCTACTACTAAATGTATAAAAATACCTACTAATAATATGCGTTCTGACACAAATCTTGGACCATAAAGTTCCAGTCTGAAGGATTTTGGCCAACGAAAGCATTTATAATGTCTTAAGTGTTGGAATGAATTTATAAATGAGAAACTGCTGTGGCGAAACAACGTACCGCTTATCATAACCTACTCTTGGTTTAACAATCGAGTAGAGTCTCCAATAATCTCTAAAAAAGCCAGATGTGGTGCACTCTAATGTGTATTTGTTTTATAGTTTTACACTTCAGGTACAATTTGCCTTCTTCCAAATTCATATACACCTGTTTGGATAGAATAAGCCAAAAAGCACTTTCATTGTTCATGGAATCCCTCTCACATCTCTTTGCAAATATATTTACACGCAGGCTGCTAAACTATTAATACAAATAAATTCAGCTCTAACATAATTCCACATGACGCAGCTTACTTATTAGAAAACGATTGACTTATCAACGGCTCCCAATTAATGCACAGGTAAAACAAAGGGATGTGGCAATTATTATTTTCAGTCTAGTAAATAGAAGGAATGTGGCAGTTTTTCAAAAGTCAGTATTTGCAAAATGTAGCAGTAGCAGTGAAAGGTTTCACGTTTTGGATGCACATTAGAAATACACACGATGCACAAAAACAGGAAATGTAGCAGTTGATATGTAATTTGTTTACAAAATGATAATTTATATTTGCTTATGCTCTTGCCTAAGTTAAGTTAAGTTTAACAATGTACATTATGAGCAATATGAATGTGCATTAGCTTATTTTCAAAAGAATTACATGTGTAAACATATTATAGGCATTGTCAACATGAATGACCTGTACGAATTTCTAGATTACTTTGACAAAAAGCGTATTGGAGATAAGACTACGAAAGGAAGACCAAAGAGAGCTACTAAAGCACTGCTTAAGGATTAATGCATTTTTTCTTACAGCCTGTACTACATACTTATAACTATCTTCTTTTTGCGCTACATAATTATATAATACTATATGACTAGTGATTATTATTTTTACTTCAATGTATTCTGACTAAATATCACTGTAAAGTATGCATTTGACATGCAAAACAACACAATAAAACTGCTGACATGTTTTAGTCTCCTGCCAAACCTTTTTCTTTGCCTACTGCTAACTTCCTTTTTGATTTTCAACAGAATGGTACTTTGTTTTAATGACGCATGCTTTTTATTTTACAGCTAGATTCCACTGGTTAATAAAAACTGACCCGGGTCAGTTTTTCGGGTCAGTTTTTATTAACCAGTCTAGATTCCTTTATCGGAAAACTGCTCTTCCTTTTATTCTACTGATAATTTACTTTATTCTACCTTACATTATTAAGTCATTATAAACCTACGCATCAATATAACATATAACATACATTTAGTTGAGTGGATCACCCAAACAGAGTTAATACATATCTACTACGTCACCAGCGGTTATTGGCCATTAACCTACGAACACTAATACTTATTTAATTCATAGTACATTTTAAAGCTTACGATTAGTATTTCGTCACGTCTAGTTAACCTTTTGAATGTTAACATCAATTTGTTCTATGTAACTACATAATTTAATATTGGTATTAAATTTATGTAAGTAAAACGCAAATCAAAAATAAGTTGAAATGAATAGCTGCTCATGTAAAGAGTGCATGTGTGTTCGTTGAGCGTAACAAAGAGTTTAATTCCAAGATCAGGATCAGACCACACTCGACAGCTTATGAAAACATAACTAAAGTGTGAAACAAGGTTCATAATAATGTATAATGACTATAATATCCTTCAATTTTAAATTATATGCACTAACAAAGTGCATAATAGTTAAGTACACCTATGTAAATACAAAACGCAAGAACCTCGAACTGTTTGCATTTGGATCTCGAATTAAAAAAACACTTTTTGTTGAAAATTATTAATTCAACCGTAAGGATTGTAGTGTACTTGTGCATATAATATATTATATGTATGGATAATAGTATAATAAAAGTTGTAATTAAATATATTATTACCATGTTGCTTATAATAAGTATTGCGAATACTTGCACATTGAGGTATTTATATATTTATGGGTGTATTAAGCAAAAATTGTTGAGATACCTATTATAGCTAAGTACTTACTTAACTACTGTTAGAATGAATGTTAAACCACGGAACACTTGCAGGAACTAGGAACAAAAGGTGCAAACAATCTCAGTCGACTCAATTCAACCAACTGTTTAAATGATGAAAATTTCGTCACCGACACTTAACCATTTTATAATATTATATGTATATAATATGTTATAACGCATAACGTTGCCAGCTATAGCTACAGAGCATAACTGATGGTAATACAATTACATTAATCTTAATAATCTCCATAACGCTTATTTATTATTAACATTCTGCATACATAGTGTGGCTATACGGTAATAATGGTATATTTTCGTGATACATTTGAGAAACTTACTTTAGGGGAATTCCGTCTGAAGTGTGCTTTTAGAGGCAAGGTAATCTATAGCTGTGTCTCACGTTCACTTTACAATTAGC
>JAQFYC010007053.1:0-11122 GCA_034694165.1 Tomocerus mixtus
ATTACTGACCTTTTCCCAAATCCGTCAATTTCTTCACATAGCTGAGCTCACAGGGCAATTTTTGAGACCAATCCCACCACTTCAAGTTTCTTATTTCTTCTTCAGAATTCAATCCAGCAGCACTGCAGCACACACACACGTCATCCTTCTTACATACCTTTAGCCAGACTCTCATACCGTTATATATTTTAGTATTAATGTACCTGCATCCGCATCCTACAAGTTAGTATCCCTTAGTTAACCCTGTTGTAAATAGTAAAGTTTTACATACTCTTTAATATTAACAAGAACAACAGTAATTCATGTACATGGTTACACAAGGCTTTGTTAGCTTAGACGATCGATGCTGATTATATTGATACCAAATCTTGTTTTTGCATTTAGAACGCTTCGGATGTGAAAGAATTTCAAAGGAATTAATCGAAAGAGTTGAAAAGGTGATTAAGAAACCAGCCCATCCTTTGTTAAAGAGAGGAATTTTCTTCAGCCATCGGGATTTGTCTTTCATTTTGGATCAGAAAGAAGCTGGGAAGCCATTTTATTTGTACACGGGGCGAGGTCCTTCCTCAGAGTCCATGCATTTGGGGCATCTCACTCCATTTCTATTTACGAAGTAGGTCTTGTCTAATTTCCCGCCATTTTTAATGTCATATTATTATACTGAAACTTTTTTCGGTACTATTTGTATAAACAGAGCTTGAAATTTTTTAAGGTGGTTGCAGGATGCATTTGATGTCCCTCTAGTAATTCAACTGACTGACGACGAAAAGTTTTTGTGGAAAAATTTGAGCATCGAGGAGAGCATGAAGGTACTTTTATAAGCTATTAATTTAATTTTCAATTTCATTAAACATAAAACAATGTTTAATTTTAATACCCCATTGAAGTTGGCCAAAGAAAATGCAAAAGATATAATCGCCTGCGGATTCGACATTAAAAAGACGTTTATTTTCTCCAACTTCAGGTTTATTGGGTTCGTGGACAAAATATTCAACTAGAAATTATATTTTTATTAAATAATTTTTAATTTCGATCTAATTTTAATTTTGAATTATATTTATTATCGGTAGACAATGTCCCGAATTTTACCAAAACATTCAGCTGGTTGCCAAAAATGTGACGTACAATCAGGCTAAAAGTTGCTTTGGATTCACTGACAGCGGTAATTTTAAATTTAACGTTTAATTCCCTCGCAATTTAATGCGATTAGTTATTTTCTAAATAATGAATTGTTTTCACGTTAGATTGTATTGGAAAAATACATTTCCCTTCCATCGAGGCTGCACCGAGTTTCTCCAGCAGCTTTCCATTTATTTTCAACGGTAGAAAGGATATCCCCGTCCTTATTCCGTGTGCTATTGATCAGGTACATTTTTAACTTTGCTTTATTTCATTAGTCGCCATATATATGATTATAATTATAATAACTATTAAATTGAAAAATAAATACTGAAAAATCTAGAACCCGAAATATTTCATTTTCAGGACCCTTTTTTCCGCGTGACACGCGACGTGGCACCACGAGTAGGATTTTTTAAACCATCTCTGATACACTCCTCCTTCTTTCCCGCCCTTCAAGGAGCCCAAAGTAAAATGTCGGCCTCCAACGAAAATTCAGCCATTTTTCTCACCGACACAGCTGAGCAGATTGAAAACAAGGTTGTTCTATAATAATAAATGGCTTATATTTAAGTGCCACACAAAAATAATTACTTTACCTCTTTTATGCTGAGTTTGTCTCAAATTTAATTATTTGCCTCAAATACATTAAATTACCTAAACAATGACTTTCCAATCAAAGTATTTTTGAATGCCTTTCCAAAAACATAACCTTTTGCAATAATAAATAACAAGTCATACTATTTTCACAGATAAAGAAGTACGCTTACTCCGGAGGACAGACTACTGCAGCTGCGCAAAAAGAGTTGGGCGCAGATTGTGAAGTAGACGTAACGTACCAGTATTTAAAGTTTTTCTATCCCGACGACGAAAAATTAGAGCAAATGAGACAGGTAAGCTCCAGTTTCCATTACTGTCATTCTGTCTGCTTTTGGAGAGATGTTCTCTATTAAGGGTGCGTAATGACTGGCAGGGAAACAAACAGCAGAAAACGGCAGACGTACATGCCAAATTCACCAAAGAAGAATAGGCACAAAGTCTGTATAGACAATGACAGACTAAAGTAGAAATGGCAAGGACATAGTAGTAACATATAAAGAGGTTATAGTGTAGCTGTAGCTGTAGGGATTACTCAATGCCGTATATGAGTGTACTATAGACCGTAACAACTTATCTTTGAAACTCCTTGGCTCCACATTACCCCAGCAGCCAAACATGAGCAATTTACATATTTGGTGCGTAACTTTACCTTGTCCTACATAGTAACTTTTTTATTTCTCTGCCGTTTCGACCACCAAAATTTTGAGATACGATTATAATTGAAAGAGATACGCGACTTCATAAGAAAACGCTAACTTAGCAGTGGAAATATTATAATCACTGGTATTTTAAAATAAAATTGCAACCCTTCCTGTGCTTTATAAGCCACAAAATCGAACCTCGAAACGAATAATTCGAATATTTGTAAATTTTATATTTCCCGTTGCGCATTGGAATCCTTGCTTCGTTACGGTCTATAGCTGGAATGGGCGTACAGAGTCCAGGTCCAGGGTACAACTTGTCATGAGACGCCCGACCGCAGGTAGGGCTATTTTAATTGCTTGGTCGGAGTTTTTATTTATTTTCTACATTTTCCTTATTTATTTTTCCAGTTGATAGCAAATAATTAGTTTTAATAATAAATGCAAATAATTATATAATGACAAAAAATGTAACCCTATTGATTTTTGTCGTTTTAATTCCTAGCCTTTAGTAACTTTATTTATCATTAATTTAGGTGTATGTATTGAATATTGAATTCACTAGTAAAGTAATCTCTGTACCAAGTGTGCAGTGGAAACGCAATAGTAGTAGAAACTACTGCAGTGATTTGGGCTAAGAACCCTAGCACTGTATTTCAATTATTTATAACCCCCAATAAATATTGAAAATCGGCCCGCAGCAGGGGTAAGCCCGGGATGTCCGGAATACCTTTGCAATGGGTCCACATAGTACAGCCACCTATAGCCTGGCTTACGCTAACGTTGGCAGCTAAGATATCAGTTAATAATAGTGACAAATAAATAAACAAGTTATCTATATGTCAATTATCAATCAATACTCAATACTTTGTATCACTCTATTTATCAATTTGCAGGATTATTCAAGTGGAAAAATGTTGACAGGAGAATTGAAGGAGATTTTAATTGCTGAGCTCCAGAAAATGGTAGCAGATATTCAATTCCAAAGGTCAAAGGTCACTGATGACCTTGTGGAAGAATTCATGAAGCCGCGACCTTTGACATATTCCTTTTAAGGTGCCAATTCTCCAATATTGAAAGCTGATATGTTATCAATTACAAATAATTATCTGGGATTTTGACATGAATAAATATAATCTCTTTGAATATGCATGTCTACACTCTACACCCACTTATTTACCGGAACAAACTATTTTGTACCAAGCAAGTAAACAGAAAACTAGAAAAATCAACATTTAATGAAAGTCTGGTTTTTCTTTCTTGAATCAGAAATATAATAAATGTAGATAATAGTTAGTAAAATAAATAAATTAGAACAACTCGTTTAGAAAAATGTGCAGAGAAAGGGCGACATTCTCTTTATTTCTTTCCTAATTTAGTTTGTTTAGCCACATGACGTAAATGAAAAAATTATGTGTGCGTAGTGCATTCATCTTAACACTTGACATACGATTTGTGGTCAACCTGGTCAAACACCACATTGCCTTTCTTGCTAAATATTACGTGTCTCCTATCAACTTTTGAACTTCGAGAAGTTAGGTACATGTCAAGAATGTAGTTTTACTATATTAAAAATTTATTTCATGTTATTTGCCAGCGCCGATTAATAATTGAAAATTAAATTAGGATTATTAAAACGTTGATTTGCATTTATCAAAATGTGTTTTCTAATCCCATTATTACATAAATCATCTCGAACTGTACAATAGTAGTCGGAAGAAGGTGACAAGTAAGATATATCTCGTGTATTATTATAGAAATATATAAATGATTCTATTTTCCCATCTCATTGTTTTAGTGCAAGTCGGTAATGCTCTGGTCATTTGAAGAGACGTTAACACCTATAGGCTGTGTACATAACTCTAATAGGCTTTTTGACATTTTGGTTTTGAGAGCATTGTACATAAATGGGTGTTGCAATATAACAATAAAAGTAAATATAAAAATATTATCTTGACAGCTAAGAGATTATTATGAAGTGTGATGCATCATTATGATGGGCGGAAATGAATGTAATTAAAAGATTAGTTCATGTTTCAGGACGTCGGTGCGGTTAAATAAAAATAACACAAACATGTTCATCTGTGACATGGACATCCTGTCCACTTTTTGAGGTTATTTATAGTTAATTTTATCTATTTATTGACGTATTTCATTGCTCCCATTAGTTTTCGGTGATGAATTCATTATTGAAACTCCAAAAACTAATCTACTAAAAGCAAATAGCATCGACCGTACATACAAGTATTAAGTATAGCACCTTAACTAAATTCATATGTATTTCTTCAAATGTTATCCGCTGGATTTCTAAAGGGTTAGCTTTAATTATTTTAATTACGCATTATCCCACTTTCCTCAAAATTGCAGCAATACCACCCACATTCATTAGGGTTGACCCATGGAGTTTATTATGGGACTGCCAATTAAATTTTTTCAAAGAAATCCAAGAAAAAGTAAACGCGATAATTTCATGACTCGAAAGCGTATGCGGAACGTTATTTTAAGGTAAATATTTATTTATGTTTTGTATTGCTTTATTGATACATGATTAGCCATACTAGTTTTCTTACAAGTTTCCCACGCAAAAGTCAGTATCAAAATCATGAGTAAATGAATATTTATGAATCCTTAGGATTAATTATTAGAACATTTGCGATGTTAATAGCATATTTCATACATTTCACGAGTTATCACCAATTTATACGAACAGGCTTCACGGGGATTGTGAGTAACCCATTTTGAATCATTATGACTCACATGGATATCTTTAGTGGTTGAGGATGTTGTCCCTAATCAATTATCAATATTAATAGTTTGTCTGCACTCAAATAGTATATGAATGTTGACTTTATTTCAAGTAGTAGAATACCATGCAGTTTAATGACATTAATTAATAATTATTTTCCTTAAAATAACGCACAGCATAAATATTCAAATCATATCAATATCGTGTTTACTTTTTCTTGGATAAGTTTAGAAAAATGTGTCCCTAACATGAATAAATTTATCACCGCAAACTTATGAGAGCAATGAAATAATTCAACAAATAGATAAATTGAAATAATAACCTCAAGTAGTGGACAATGACGCACAAACAGGATGTCCATGTCACACCTGAACGGCATTGTGTTACTTTTCTTTCACTGCCCTGAATAAAAGCATGGAAAAATCTTTTCATTGTGTTCATATCCGTCCATAATATATCATACTTCATAATAATCACTTATAGCTGTCAAGATAATATATATCTCGTTTTATTTCGTCCAATAGCATTTCACAATCAGTGCTTCTGCAAATATCATTCAAAGCCAATAAAAGGTTAATTGCACCCGCTTTCACCTGTGTCATTAGAATTCTAATGAAATTTATTTATTGATATTTACCGTTCGCTATTTGCTAATCTTATAGACTTTTACTGTTTTATTGCACACCATATAGATAACACCCAGTTATATACAACGCCCTCAAAATCAAAATGTGGTATAATATTTTTATTAGCGTTATGTACACAGTTTATAGGTGTTAACGCCTCTTCAAATAACGAGAGCTCTTCTGACTTGCAATAAAACGATAAGATGGGGAAATGGAACCATTTTTATATTTCTAATGACGCACGAGATGTGTCTTACATTACTTGTCACTTTCATGCAACTACTGTACAGTACAGCTCTGGGTGATTTATGTAATAATGTGATTTAAATAACACATTTTGATAAATTCAAATCAACGTTTTAGTGATCCTATTGGTTTTCGGGTATTGTATAAAGGATTTAATGTATTTTTAGAAGCAACCCATTGAAAATTTCTGCTAAATTATTATGACGTAAATTGATATCTTTACAGGTCGAGGATGTTGTTTCCCTAACAATAATCAATACTAATAGGCTGTCTGCAATCAAATAGTGCATGCATGTAAACTTAATTTTAAGTAGCAGAGTTTCAGGCGATTAACTAGTAATTAGCGCTCAGTACCTTTTTTTGAAGACATTTTGAAAAATTATCAGTGAATTTTAGTTTGAGTGGAATTCGTAGAACTTTTGGGTTGAATAGCGTTCTTCAAAAGGGTGCATTATTTCTGAGTTCTATAAATTTTGAGGGCCTACTGACTTTTGCGTGGGGATACCTTTGTATAATACTGACTTTTGCGTGGCATAAAACTAGACTAACTTACTTACGCGTGGATAAATAGTAGAACTTCAGCTTTAGTAAAAATACAACGTGCAATATTTAGGCTAAACATAAAATATTAAATATTTGTGTAAGCAAACTTTTAGTGCACAGACTATAGGCAGTCGTGAACGTCGCTTGTAACACAGCAGAGGACACCCTCATTTGGAGGATAACCCCTGTTTTGAAAAATAAGTAGTGAGATTAGATTGCTTCAATTAGGTTAGTTAAATAAGCAAAACGACTAATTCCTTGAAAATGTCATTCTTCCACGCATAAATAAATTAATAAAGTGCTACGCCATGCAAAAGTCAGTATTATGCAAATGTATCCTTATGCAAAAGTCAGTAGGCCCTCAGAATTGTCCCCAAGCAGAAGTAATGCTTCTATTGAAGAACTCTGCCCCACGCCAAAGTACCCAAAGTAATGTCATCATAACCCGTCTTCAAACGATATCACTTAGCGTTGGTGGGTCATACTTACCTATATATTATCATGTAGTGCATGTAACATGGCTACATGGCCAATATGGTCACAATTGCATACTTGAGAATGTTGGCGATATCTTTTGAGCTAGAACCTGCGTAGGTGCGCTAGTTTATGTTAAGTTTATGTTTCGTCAGCGGATGTCAATTTTTAGACGGGAAATACATACAAGTTTAAAGCGATGTGTAAGCTACAAAAATAAATTAAATCTAAACCATCTAAAATATAGTTATTGCCAAATAAGTTTGTAAAGCAACATCTTCTGCTATTAAGTATCCATTAAACCCCTTTATCTTGATTGGTTATTAAACTTAATGTGAGACGTTATTCTCCGTATATTAATATGCCGATGAGAATAAATAGCATGAAAGAGCAGCATGGGAAAGATTGCGACACCTCGGAGTAAATGAATATTCTAACTTTATATAGTGCAGAACGGAGTACAGTGCAAATACACTCCCTTCAGGTCAAATCAAACGGACACTATGCTAACCCCATTTTTTAAATCTAATGACGAAAGAGATGTCTCTTACTTATCATCTAAATACTGGTACTGTACACGGAGATTATTTATGTAATACTGTGATTTAGGAAACACATTATGATAAATGCAAATCAACATTTTAACAATCCTAATTTGTTTCGATTTTATTTAATGGAAAAACCTTAACTAAATGAATATTTATGAATTCAAAGCATTAGTGGTAGAACATTGGCTATGTTAATAGCATATTTCACACATTTCAAGAGTTATCGCCAATTTATACGAACAGGCTTCATGGGGATTGTGAGTAACCCATTTTGAATTTCTGCTAAATCATTATGACGCACATGGATAACTTTAGTGGTTGAGGATGTTGTCCCTAATCAGTTATCAATAGGAATAGGTTGTCTGCACTCAAATAGTATGTTATTAATATTGTGCATGCTGACTTAATTTCACGAAATAAAGTACCAGAGGCAGCTAATGGCAAATGATAATAATTTCCGTTTTATGTCGGAATTTATTTTTCCACCATATTACATATATCTAATCGCAATATACATAAATAATTATTTTCTTTAAAATAACGTACATCTTAAATATTCGAATCATGTCAATATCGTGATGTGATTACTTTTTCCTGAATTTGTTTGAAATTTAATTAACAGTCCCTTATTACACAACATCAACCCTCATGGGTGTAGGCATAGCCTGGAGAAAATCATGTAATGCGTAATAAAATTAAAATCCTTTAGAAACCCGGCGGATAACATTTGAAGGAATAAATGTGTATAAATGCATAACCGGAAACTAATGGGATCAATGAAATACACCAATAAATAGATAACGTTAGCTAACTAACATGCAAATTACACAATGACGCACTGGATCTCCATGTCACACATCCACATCATATTGTGATACTTTTCTTTCACCGCACTGAAACATAGACTAATCTTTTTATTTCGTTCATTTCCGCCCATAATATATCGTACAGTATAATAATCGCTTAGCTGTTAAGATAATGTTATATTTACTTTATTGTTTTATTGCACACAATAATAATTTCCGTTTTATGGCGGATTTTTTCCAGTATATATATATCTAATTGGATTGTCCAAAATAATTCGGTATTTGTGTGTGTCTTATATCTTTCTGTCTCTTTGCTAATACAAATACATTTAAATTTTATGAATCGAACAATGATCTAATTATAAATATAGGGCACAGAGGCTACCTCCTTTTGGGATAATGAAATGAGTGTCTTTGTTTGAATTTAAATTTGAAGAATTTTGTGTTGTGTCTTTCGGATGCCTAAATATTTTTGTGTGGGATCATTATGTTTCTACTATTATGTAATATAGCATATTTGCATTCAACATACCGTATAACATGTGACAAAATTGTTGGTGCAACGGGGACAAGAGAACGTTTTCTAGACATGATTTGGTTAAATATATGTAGAGCTGAGAACCAGGCTTGTTCAAAACTTACCCAACATAATGGATAATTGTTTCGGTATTGTAGCATAATTGAGCGAGTAATAATTGTTGCTTAAACACAGATTAATAAAGTTAAAATATTAGTTCACTCGAATTCTTACAGGGTGGGCAAGCATCCCTTTAAAGAAAGATTTTTTACTGCCTTTTATGTTAGCAATCCATTTTTAAATATTAATGTCCTCGTCGAGCAATAGCCCATAGAACATGACAGTTAGATTTTTTTTACAAAATACAAATGCATTGAAGATTTATTACTTCTCCTTTTAGTTCAAAGCCCTATTATCTATCACCAAAATGACATTGTTCTTCTACTGATTCATCCAGTAGCAATATGCAAAAGCGCAATGAGACGAGACTGATTCAGCATGTACTAAAAGTGCTTTCACTAAACGTTCTAAGCCTCCAGGTTCAGTCGCAAGCGTTATTTTTTGCCCCGTGATTGCAATTAGTGTAAATAGATGTGAATGATGTGTGTTGAGATATACGTAATCAGTATACATACATATGTATTGTAGTATATAAAGACGAATCACTAAATTAAGCTGGATATTTAGTAACTAGAATCGCACAAGTGAATTTGGCATTCTACATAATTTAAGGCTTAACCGCTTTTTTAATACCTTTGGTTCGTTCGCAAAACTGCAATGGACGTCAACCGGAGGGACTTAGAGGACAATCCTTATAACGATGCCAATCCCATCTCTAGATTAATATTATTTTGGGTTTGGCCATTCTTTAGCAAAGGCTATAATAAAACGTTGACGATAAAAGACGTCTATGCCGCACCCCCTGAGGACCAGGCTTCCGACAACGCGGATCTTCTGCAAAAGTACGTAAAAATAAAATAGCTTACGTAGTGTTTTCATGTTTGTATTTTTGAAATTGATGTGCACATAGAAATATTAAATATTTACGTAATTATTACATTTTTTTTGATCTTACATTGCTAAACCCAATATTCAATGACCGTATTAACTGACATAAGGTTACTTTTAAGATTTTTAAAGTATTCTGATGATGTATTCTGTAAAAGGGTTAGTGTGTGTATGGCGGAATGCAGTCCTGAAACCGTCAGATCTATCTTAATAGGGAACAGTTAAGTAAGTCGATATTCTGCTTCCTATACATATATTTCCTATTTTTCAGAAACTGGAAATCCTCCAAACGGGAAGATGGGCACGATAAAAGTGTGCCGGAAGAAGCCGACCTGCTGCCAAAAGGGTCCACATCCACAGTTAACACGGGGTGTAGAACTTTGTTTAAAGCCCTTTTATCTACCTTTGGATTCAAGTATTTTGCTGTTTGGCCTGTCATGATTTTCAACGACTGCTTTCTAAGGTGATATTATTATGTAAATTCTCTAAATAGCTGAATATCATTAACGTTTGCACTTTTGCCATATGCATTCCCGTTTAAGGTTTACAGTAATAAGTACAATCTACATTTGCGTTAACGATGCTCAGCAAAAGTTGCATGTTTTTAACGTAACAAATTGGCCATAACCGCACTTTTTTGAAAGTGAAGCATCGTAACTGGCTATATGTCATATTTTTTTTAAATTACTTTTGGTGTACCAATAATTTGCAGGGTGATCCAACCTTGGTTTATGTTCAAGTTGATTCGTTCGTTTCTGGAAGGATCTTCGGACACCACCGCTCAGTATTTATACGCCGCTGGTGTCTGCATCACAACGATTTTGCTGACTTTAGCCAATAACCCGTGTTTGCTTTATATGCTCAGACTTGGCATGAGATCCAGAATTGCACTTAGCAGTCTTATTCAACGAAAGGTAAACAGCTAACATTTTGGTATAATAAACATTTTAAACATTTTAAATATTACATGACATTATATCATATGTACGTATTGTAGTCTGGGCCCAACCTCATAATTATTTTAATCAATGCCCTATTTTATATACTTATTATAATCAAGGCCTTCCTGTATCATAATTATTGTAATAAGGACTCGGACCGACATATTATTATAATCAATACGTTAATTATTCCACATAATTATTATAACCATGCAGGGTCCAGTGAGCCCGGTTGGACTGTAGAACAGGGGTCTGCATGCTAAAAACTTAGAAATTTTCCGATTGTTAACACCGACATTGTTAACAC
>JAQFYC010007054.1:0-11121 GCA_034694165.1 Tomocerus mixtus
CATTCATATTATGCTAAAAACAGTGCATTCGATATGCGTACCTACATTTACAATAAGTCTTTACTTTGCTAAACGCATAACGCAAGCTAGTCATATAATATCAAGTAGTTAGAGTTATTATTACAGATATTTGTGTAGTAGTGTATTGCATACCTCCATTGAGAACAAAAGTACAAAATACATAGTTAAAGCATTTAAATAATGCCGTATCCCAGGTTAGTAAAACAAGAAAGAGTCGCTTACGACATTTACAACAAAAACACTACTCTATATGTCGGAAAGCGATTTATCAAATAAACAGGACCTTAGACCTTAATGACTTACAGGAATTCCGCAAGAACCATGTTTCCTTCAAATTACTTATGTATTAAAGTATGAATAATTCTTTCACTCTGCCTGGGTAAACGACGATTGGACGACGACGGTTGAACACGCGAAGTTTGTAGCGATAAACGAAATTACTTATATGCTGGAGTCCTGCTATGCTCTCGATGTGATAGATACTTCTGATATACCTAATACAATTACGTAACGTCAAGTCAATGTCGCCAACTTAGGCAATGTCATAAGTGTATACTACTTATCAATAATCGACTCGAATAACTTGCATTATACACTAAACTGACTAAACTAAATAATAATTGGAAGTTTTGTGTATAATCGATATAAGTAGTAAAATAGGTATCCAAGGAGAGCGAGACCAATCTCTGTAAAATTTTACATGTAGCTCGTAACCTGAAATGAAATGCATGTAGTTTTATACTGCTTTCAACTTTGACATTACTAAGCGAGTAGGCGTTTTACACTTTATACTCCATCAAGTGAAAAGATGACGAGAACTACTTGATTTCCAAGTAAATACAGCTTAGCGCAATATGGGTATGGGTGTACAGGATGCTTTAGAATTTATGTATCTAGGTTAGGATAGACGACTTTAATTCGAAACATGTGAGACATAAGAATGAGAGCATAAGATCATTTTAATTTCAATTTAAATCAAAACACTAATAGATATAAAGTCACTATTATCTCTTCAAACGGTAACATATAATTTTGTAACTAACTAAATCGAGTGTCTTTATTCTTATTCGAATAAGTAAATAAATATGTACATTGATACAACTTAATTATTGTAGTGCATAAGTAAATAACAGTAATTATTACTTAATTAAAGTAATAAACAGTGTTCTGCGCATAATTTAATTTACAGTGTACTAAACATTTGCATTTTTCTATATAAACATACATAAATTCAAACGTTTACAAAAACATAATTCAATTTAATTCATCGTAATAATTACATTCCAAAAGTTAACATATCTTCAATCTTTATCCAACCAAATATTTGCGACCATAGAAAGACACTTTTTTCTCAAAAGATGGGCTAATTATTGGCGTATTTTGAGTGTAGAATGGGTTCATCGAGTACTGCAATGCAAAGGATATCACAGCAAAAAATTAACACATTGACTAGTCACAGTTGTAAAATAATTAGCTTGCAGCAGCAGCTGTCTCGATTTTTGACTTTCAAGGAATAACACAACATGTACCTTTATATACATTTCGTAAAGCTCCATGAAGAAATTCTTAATCCCATCGTCGTTTTTGAGGTCGTGGAGCATAATGAATCGAATTTGCGATGCCGTGACAAAAGCAGACACAAACCAGTCATTAAACTTGTCAACAACTTTCAAATACATGTTATTGGTCTTCCAAACATGTTCATCAATTAGATCTAAGGCTGCATGGGCAATAAACTGATTAAGGTAACTGTGGTCCTCCTTCTGAAACCAAAATACAATAACTAATGATTAAATAAACTGATCTCATTCCCGAATCAGGTAATAAGACATCATTCCCCTAACTAACAACAAGATTACTAATTTTGTGACTTGGTTTTAATAGTGCGAATAATAAATAATCCTAAGTATTTTGAGTTTTCCAGTATTTTTACAATTTAAAACGAATGATGAAAATTAAAATATTTTAGAAAAACAATGACAAACCTTTGCTTCTTTAGTTGGTGGTGAAAATTCAATTTCAAACAGTGGATTATCATGCTGCCCAACAATTACGAAATAATAGTTACCAGACATTGCAAAAATTCGCTAATGGACTTCAAAATTAAAGTTGAAAGTTAATACTTTTTCAAAAATAAATTGGAATGGGAATGGGTTTTCTGACAGCAGAGGAATCTGTACAGGTTTCAATTTACCGCTTTATCATACATGTATTTACACGTGCACAGAAGGTTTAAGGCAAAATTCAAAGCAATCTTCTAAATTCATTCACTCAATCTCAGTGAAGTCTCAGAGATTTAACATTTTTGTATTCATTGAATAATTAATTTGTACATAATTTTGATAATTTTAGTCATTATATAACTTAACAAACTACTTAATCTTCTTCACATTCTTAATAATTTACATTCCAGTTTTTCTTATTTGTGATTTAGTAAATCAATTTTGATTTGATTGGTGTGCTATGCAAATTAGCAACTGGAACTGGAAAATAATTTTTTGCAGTAATTTAAGTGTCAAAAGAGCGTTAAAAGAAAAACAAGGGTTTTAATTTAGTTTTACTGCGTATTCTCATAAAATCTTGGTCTTGAAAATACACTACTTGCGCTTTCGTTTTAAGAAATATCCGGAAATTCGAATGCAGAATTTATAATATAATTTGAATGTTGAGTCTGTTGAGCCCTTTGCTGAAGAATTTGCAAAACGATTAAAATACATTTTTAATGTATTTCCCCTTCCTTTCGTCGTAATGGCTAATTGCAAGGGAACAAGCCGTGAAGCAGCAGAATCATTACACAAAAGCGTCAACTCAGTTTTTGTACCGTATAGAACATCGATTGAAAATGGGGATCTCTCCGCTCAGATTCGTCAGCCTTTAAGCAAAAGTGTCAACTCGGTTTTTGTACCTTATCGTAGGGTAACGACTGAAAATGGGGATATTTCGGCATCCATCGAGATTCGGCATCACGACCAGAATCAGGAAGAAGGTGTACAGGGGGCTGATAATTCAAATGCCAACACGAGCACAGAAATAGGTTCTGCAAAAAGCAATGGGAATCCAGGAACACTCGAAAGTCCCTTCGTATTTACACCTGAGTCTTGCAAAATTCACTTACAAGAGAAATTAAATGCTCTAAAAATTCTAGGACATCATGCAGATAAGATTCATGATACTCAAGGATTAGATTGGGTGGATCCCAAAGATGTACTTCTAAGTCACAACTGTTCCCATTTTCAGACTGCAAATTCAGCAAATGCTAATCATAACCATATTCCAATACAAGTGTTTCAGTCGGCTGTGTAAGATATCTTAATAACTGTTTTACCCAAGTTATAAAATATTCTATTTATTTTACTTCGAAGTTCGAACTAAGTTTAGCTATGGTTTGTTCATTATATCTTCTTAGGGTATATTTTATATTAACTTAATTAAAATAATTTGTCTGAAACCTTTGTAGGGACCGAAGTGTCGATTTTCTTCTCGAAATTCCAAAAGTAATACATCCAGTCACACATGTCACACAGAAGGAAGATTGGGACTGCGGCATCTCTTGTGTAGCTATGTGTTTGAATGATATGCAGCGACAGGATCTCTTTAAAAATCTTAAAACATTTTGTCACAATCAAGCTAATGGATTTGGTACAAGGTGAGTAAAATCATAAGAAACAATTCCAACGATTCTACATATATGAAGTATAGTATATTTGCATATTAAGTTGTATTTGTTGTTTTCATGGCCTTACCAGCACGTGGACAATTGACCTATGCTACCTCTTTGCCCATTATGGAATTAAGCATGAAATGTTTACAATATCATTGGGTGTCAATCCGGAGTTGGGGAAAGAAGATTTTTATCAAGGAATCATGAAAAGGGTAAGATAAATAATTCCTTCTCCACAGTTATCTTTAGAAGATAAATATGTATGTTGTACTGCACAACAGTGTTTTTTAATTCTCTTTCTTGTTTTGTAGGACACTAGACGAGTCATAGAACGCTTTCAAAACCGGGAGCGATTTGGTATCAGTGCTTTCGAAAAGTCTCTGACGATTAAAGATATATTCTATTATCTATCCTGCACTGGCCCAATAATTGTACTTGTCAATGCAAATCTTATGTACTGCCAAACTTGTTCCTGGAGGATCGCTCAGCTATGCTGCATTATGTGTCACCCAAAATATCAAGGACATTACATTGTAGTAACTGGATACAATGTCGTGAAGAAAATAATCTACTATCGAAATCCCAGTTTGACTGACAGTAAGTCTTCGTACAAATTAATATACAATATTGATTAGAAATTAACTTGATTGTACGTGCCTAATAATCATTGTAACCTTATTATAGGGATATGTCAAATAACGGTATCGGACTTTGAAGAAGCTCGAAAATCGTTTGGGACTGACGAAGACACAATCGTTATACAATTGGAGTCGCATTCTAATTCTAGTATTACCAAAGAACACGCTTGTTAACTCATTCAATGACCATATCAAAACGAATCGAAACGAAAGTAACGTGTGAAAATGTAAATATACAGTGCCTAGCCAAAATAATCTACAAATTCGCCATACGCTAAACACATAAGTTATGTACTTAAGCACAGGTTCAGAGAAACGACGTTAAATTGTAGAATAATGGTGGGGATGCAAAGTGGCTAAGCAATGCTACTTTCCGATTGAATCATAAATGAATTCAGCTGTTCAGCATCAGTTGAAATACTATTTCTCATTATTCTGAATTTAATTAACCTGCCTTATAGGCATTTTGAAGTTGAAGACTTAACATTTTTCCTAAATCTGTTCCTTGGACTTCCTTTCGCTATTCCTTAACTAAACGCTTGAAAGACAGCAGCATGTAATAGTTAAATTATGAATTATCAAAAACTGTGCAAAATAGGTACTAAATCAATTAGCACAAATGCTAAATGAGTTTACGTTTCTAACCAAGAATGACATTATAACCACAACAGCAATAAGTAGATATAGTAGAGTTAATAATTGTATATATATTTGTTTTACTTTGTTATCAAATGAATTATGTAGCTTTAGCTCTATATATACGTGTTCCGTGTTCCTCACAAGAATTATCTTCTTTCTTTTCTCACTCATTTTTCAACTTTGTAAGTAAAGAATGTAATGTCGAGATGTGTAAAGAGTTATCTTCAATTTTTCAGTATTTATGCATGCGTTACAGGTTAGACTCACAGGAGGCATACAAAAATGAATGATTGATGAGACTTTAAATGATACTTTTACCTTATATTACCTAGTTATAGGATTACATAATATGTTGCAATTACATATATCTGTTTGCTGTACCATATAAGTACCAATGGATGGTACGTTAAATTAATGTTGTACCCCACTAGCCCTCTTTTATATAGTCTAGTGTAAAATGTAGTTTATCTCATAGCAAGAATTATGTAAATCAATTTTGTATTACTGTATCTATTACTTATATGTATGTATATGTTTACATTTTAATTTGTATTATTATATTATACAGTCTTCGTCTTTACTACTCAATAACTTTATTATACTCAATACGTCTGAGGCAATCACTATATTCACCATTGCAAGCGACAAGTAAGCAAATTGGTGATACGCACTGAAATTGTAGTCAACACACTATTCTCACTTTTGTAATTTCTTAATTATTTTTCTCGGTGTCACTTGAAGACTTGAGTCTTTCTAAACATATAAACGAACGTTTGTAAATATTTAATATTAATATGCAATTTGTACTACTCGTATGTACTTAAAAGTCTTTGCTATAATATGCGAAAATTGCGATGTAATCGATTTGAGTTGATTTTCTTATCGTTTGTCTGAATGTGAATAATTGTAAAATCTTTACAAGCACAAGAAGCCTTTGTAACTTGAAATTAAATTGACGTGATTTGTGAAGTGAAATGCAATTGCAATTAGTAGAATGCAGCTTATGCCAGAATCAATCTCATTTATAGCATTAGGAACACGGTGTTTGCACAAAAACTGACCCTATACCTGTTTAGATACCATTTGTACAAAGAAAAGATGTCTATTGGCAATAGCTAAGTAAATAGTTTGCTATTTGTGTATATAGTGTATAGTACTGTTTTGTAAATAACTTTGAGAGTGTACTGCTATTATAGTTAACTACAAATTCGGACAATTGACTTTGTACAAATACGATGTTAATAACTAATGACTATAGAAGACTAAACTAGTATATAACTTCAATACAATAGTTGTCGTATTTCTTGTGGTATTGTCCATTGTTATTACCTAGCACTTAGCACCTATAGTATTAGGATAATAGTGGTGGCAATTACACTGTGACGACACCGAATCGATTGATAATAGTGTATAGCGAATCGATCTTCTAGAAATCAGACTGGCGAGACTAAATTAACCTTTTAAGTACAAATAATAATGAACTTGTAATTCAGTAACACTTAAATGTATAACTGTTTGTCATTATGTGTGTACTAATAAATTTTTTCTACCAATACCACCAATATCAATACAATAATGCTAAAATTAATGCAAACAGCTAATAATACTGCCTAGGTGTTCATTAAACTCAATATACCGTTTTCGGTGTGGCCTATTTACAATTAGCAAAAATTTTGTTCAAGTTCTAAAATCATCATAGGATCATAACTTACAGGGTATTTAGATATTTTAACTAAAAGCATATACTTTTGCCAAATTGGTTTAGTTATAAGCAGCCCGATTCGATGTCCGAATATACTAAGAAAACTATGCTTTCGGGAAATATTTGTGAAACATTTGACGAAACGATCCGTCATCTTTTAATGTGTTTACAAAAGGTCTCAAGGTGAATACCGAAAGGCAAAATATCTTCCAAAATTACTAAAATATCTTCGTTAGTTAATAAAATAAAATGGACCATCAACCGTGGTGAAGAGAAACACGATATTTCGACTATACTTACATTAAAATAATTTTTTAATGCAGCCATCAAACATTTTGATTTGATTTTACTCAAAATAAGTTCCTTTTTCTTACCAATGACGTTTTTACTATTTAACCAGGACCTGAGGTAATTGGTAAAGACTTATTTGGCAAAACACACAGGCGTTTTTGAAAGATATTTACCCATACACAAAACCTTCTGTTCTATCCAGTCCCAGTCCCAACCCTAGGTGTTACTTAATTTTGAATTCTAAGCCGCAGCTATTAAAAGGTTAATATCAAAATTGCACTTTTTGTCGTGTTAACAGTTGCGGACTTACTGAATGGATTGAGTTGCCCCCTCTAGCCTGAAATGAGAGTGTTTTGATTCATTCGGTCATTGACCAAATGGAACTTTGGCACAGAAGACATTTTGAATCCGTGCATTGCATTGATGAACAAAGAGCGCGCATCAAATAGTTTGCTATAGCTACATTTTCACCACAGTGCAGTGAAAGAAAACAAGTGAATCGGTAAAATTGAAACTGTGAAGAAAGTTTTTCTTCCCAACTGCTAAAGTGGTTCAATAAGTTTCTCACTTTCTTTTCCCTTGATATCTATTTACATTTAGGCTTTGTCTCTCTGCCCATTTACCAGAAAAATAATTTAAGTTAGTTAAGTTAGTATTTGTGGTATAAGTTCTTAAAATAATTACATGTTAATAATATGGTACTATGCCAATCCAAGCTGTTTCAGGAAAGAAAAGCTTAGAAAGTACCATTTGCTACTCTTATCTTTGCCATTTATAACTACAAGGTAAGTTAAATTACTTAAGGTATTGTGAAGATAACTTACTTTACATAAATACTTGAAGTTGAAGATATTTTCTTTGATATATGTAATTGAAGTTAAGTATTTTGCCATTTTTCAGATAGTAAATAAGATGTCACATCCTTGGGCCGATCCAAGTCTTTCGAGGCGACCCAGACCGACGATTTTACGACAAAGGAATGTCAATACTCCAGGTGCTCCAGAACTAGCTCCCTTAGGCGAGAAATCCATCCCGAGGGCTCCATGTGTTACCAACAGAAGCAAAGTCAGTGTAGTTTCATCAAATGAAAATAAAGAAAACGATGGACAGAAGAAAGCTGTTAAGATCTGCCGCAGAAAAAACCCTTTGCAGCCCAATAATAATCAAAGTGTTAATTTGACACCAGCACCACTACCACCGGTGTATCGAGATCCTGTTAATACAGTTTTACCTAAAGAAGTAAGTAAAATATATGTCAAGTTAAATTGGAAAAGTAAAGCAAAACGAAATTGTATCACAAAGGAATGTTAAAATTACTTATAGGCCCACAAAACTTCCGTACATCACATTCATGAACAGTATATTTATACTATGTTATGTTGTACATAGATATGAAAAAATACGCCAATGTACGATTTATAAAAATAATCACTGATTCATATTCATACTGTTAATGTCCTCTTACTCTTTGCTCATTGCCATTGCTAATACCTAGTTATTGTTTGGCATTTATAGATTCAACATTTCATTTTTGGAAAATTACATTTTGATCAACTTCTACTCTGCAGAGCTGTATCTAGGGATTGGAAAGCTTCGGTGGAGTCATTTAAAAAATTTGACGTAATCATTGACGATACTAAGGATTTCAGCGGAATGTGCACAATCAGTATGAAAACGTGCGAGATACGATCTTTAATGGCTCCTCAGAATCGTCGCTTATTCCATGCTGTGACACCCGACAGAGTTGATATTGTCAAACGCATAAGCCAATGGAATTTTGGGGAAATGGCTACCAAATGGGATGATTTGAAGACTTTAAAAATTGGCTGGAAGGCACTCATCAGCGTTTTTCTGTTTCGTCATTGTGTGAAATATCCCATTGTGCCTTCGGAAGATACGATCGAAATTGGGACTATAACTGCACCAGGAAGTGCATTTTTTGCACAATTAGAAGATTTGCATCTTGATGTGACTACAGCAGTCGAAGGAGATATATTTAATGTTCTCAATCAAAATCTTGGATATATACTACAATGGCATTATCCCTCATTAGTACACATTACAGTAAGCTACAAAATACTAGAGAACACCTTTTTTGGATGGTTGAGCACAACCAAGTGCACTGTGTTACGCCATACATTTCTGATATGATACTACTTTCTTTTTATAGATAAACTTCCTGGACAATATTGTACGACAAGAGTTGCTCAGCAAAGTTAGTTCTTTTATTCGTTTTCATGCTAGTACTCTTAAAAAAGTAGACATCCAATTTAGCAATATCAGCCGAAGAATACCAAGGACCATCCCTCAACGATCCTTACTTTTTGACACGGAAGTTTGGGACTGGAAAAATCGCTCACAGATTACTAAGGGTTTCGCCATCAAGCTCTCCCAATATAGCCTGGAATATCCTTACAAAAACTCAAACTATGAGATAGCAGACGACTCTAGGAAATGGTTGCAAGTTCTTCACAGGGAAAGGGATTTAGAATTATTAATTATTTCTAAACTTCAGATAAACATTCGCCGAGCCGAGTATTTCTACTTTTACATAAAAATGTACGCTGAGCAACTGACAGTCATCGAATTAATTAACCTATCGGTCTATGACGTCGCAAAACCGGACAAGATGACTCCCATAGATATGACTTTATTTGTAAAATGTGTTCATCTGAAAACGTTGGGATTGTGGCGTGCACCTATTCTACTGAACGAAATTATGCCCGAAGCTTCAAGTGAAATACTGAATTTACACATTTTGCCCAGATCTATTTCAAGTCTGACAATTGATGGTCTGCCCGTTCAGTGCGATGACATCGTAAAAGCAATAGCGAATCTAAGCCGTCTTACAAAGTTCAGTTATTCGCGAGCAGCTATGCCGCGAAGAAACCATCTTCCCCAGAGTGGGGTCACTTTACCCGTAATGACCGCTTTGCTAACTCATAAATGGCTCAGCAAAATCGAAGTTATGACTGCGTCTTCAGTGCCACGGGACTTTTACTCCGATATTGAAAATGGGCTTCTGACCTTAGCTATTGCCAATAGGTGGATTTTAGAAGACATTAAGCAATTATGGTATAGTTGCGTCAAGATTACAATGCGTCGTAATTTTAATGTTAGAAGAGTACCTTAAACTTCCGTTAAATACTATTTATTAATTTACCAGAAATCTTCGCCCTATACTTGGTACTTCTGTACTTCGTAAAAATTTTATTAGGGAAAATTATTCCTACGATGTTCGTTCTTGGCATATTTTTTGTTTAACTGCACATTAATGTTGCATTATTGTATTCACTATTCACTTGAGTTTTAATTTTATTGAAATGGGAAGCAATTTTGTTTCTATTGCTGACTTTCTATAAAATTACATTTAAATGCGTGTTATATATTTAATAGATTATAAGTTGCCCAGTTTATGTATTTAATAGTAAGTTTTTGTATGCTTTATGTTCCTTCAGACAAATAAACTTTTCCAGCATTAGAAAATGTATTAACTGCTACAAATCATGTAAAATATTATGATAGTCTATATCTCATTGCGAGTTTCCAGTGTAGTACTTATCATACACTTATACAATTTTTAATATACCTAACTTCAAATCTAAATTGTTTTCAAGGACTGATCGGTGCGTAGGGCTGTTTCTATCATATCATAATATCATTCTATCATACCTTCCATAAAAACGTAATAAACATGCATTTTCATCATATCATGAATATCTATATAGCTCATCATAAACGGGGTTGTTCAATGAAAGATACAATAGCGGAGGAATGCCATTCCAGTATTTTTAATTTTCTTGTTTTGTTGTTTAGTTGAATACTCTCTGATAGTGATAGATTGGTAAGTACTAGTTTGGGTCATATTTGGTTAGGATTAGGAGCCACCTAACAAGGGGACATTTTAAATTTTATTGAGACTCAAAACAGCACAGACTTTATGTTGCAGTTCTTGCAGCGCAGCTCAGCACATTCTATATTATTATACAAAATATACGGCTATACTAGATAGGAAAGAGATGTGCGAGTGTGGTGTTTGTTGCAGTATGCAGCAGAAGAAAGAAATTGTTACTTATATGCAGATCAATTATGTCTACTTAAGGGGGACTCGATGGGTAGCACGGATAGGAGAACGGGTCACCAGTACAAGTTAGACAAAAATGGGTCAC
>JAQFYC010007055.1:0-11121 GCA_034694165.1 Tomocerus mixtus
ATATACTGAAATACTGACTCAAATAAAATATAAGTAATGCTACCGTATTTTCTCGATTAACTAAACAGGTATGTTTTTCATTGATTTAATAATAATTCCCAGGTCTCACATTATTTTGCATATTATTATAAACTGCATATTATTATCCTAATATAACTCTGTATCCTTTTTTGAATATGTTCCTTGGCAGGTTAATTGAGAATATACGGTATATATTTTATTGCAGGAAGGAAATATTTTGTAGCTACAAAAATGTGTGAGCGTTGACGGTGGTAGCTTTATCACTACCGCGATCAGCTGCATTACCTATTGAGATTTTTCTTAGATAACATCATCCAGGAAATCCAGGAAGCTTTTCTCTTAAGATTGAAATATTTAGATTTAATACTCCGACAACAATTTCCAAACATTTTTGGCACGGGTAAGCAATACTACGCTGTGACTTTTGGCGTAACACATTTCTTTCAATAGCTCACTTAGTCTCAAGTTGCCTCTGCAAAATAATTGGCGATCGTAAATCGTTACCGTTTTAAGTATAACCAGAAGTAAACCAGAACCAGCTATTTATATGGATATGTTAAACTGAAGAAAAATATGATTTATTAATTACATTCATTACAATATTATGATTAACCAGAACCAGATGTACCTAATTACAATTAGTAGTACTAGTAGTAATTATATGAAAACATGGGCATGGAAAAAGATTGAATAACCCTTTGATTCCTCCTATCCCATTTTGTCTCATCCTGCCATGTTCCATGCACCATCTAAATATCGCCCAAAAAGCTGCAATTGGAGCGGTGTAAAGGTTCCCTTACGAAATGAATGAAAAATTGGTATATTCACAAAACTCGATTTTACTTCTAGTCCTAGTCTCTACTTTCTGAATTTTTCACTAGTCTAAAATTCAAATTCACGTTTAAATATGAATACAAGCGGAGAAAGTAACTTATTCCAGAAACACTGCTTTCTCTGCTCAAAACCACTTAAAACGAGAAGACTGCAAAAGAAGTGCTCTAAAGCGCATTTGGAAAATTACGAAAAGTACGTACAAAAACATGAAGTCTACAAACACATTTTCAATGTCAATTCAGTGGAAGTGGAGTACGGTTCCTACGAGGGACAAGTGTTTTCTACGTGTCCCCCATGTTGTGACGGAGTCGATAATCTACTACTGTTAAATACTCAAATGGAAGAACTGGAAATAAAACTGGGCCACATAATTGAGTCTCTGACAACAGAAATTCTCCAAAACAGAATCAAATACTCAGATCCATTGGCAATTGAACCAGAGCCAGAAGATAATACAAACAAAACAGAAGTTATATTGTCAGAGATCGCTGATGTTGTAGAAATAAAGAAGGATTTAATAGAATTAGATGACGAAGATGAAGACTGTGATTTCAAAGACTTTAATTTGGATTTTCCTTCGCCAAGTTCCCCTGAATCGTGTCCAATAGAAGCTGAAGGCATCTCTGAAAACACATCTCCTGCAGTAAACCACGGTTCTCATATCGATGAAGATGGTAAATAATTAATACTATTACTGAACTCTATTTAAAGAAAATCAAAATATAACAAAATATTAAGCATGTTGAAATGTATGATATTTTTTACATATTATAGTTTCTAAAACGGGTAGCAAGGATGCCATTTATTCACAGATAGCCTTACGAGAAATTCGAATCGTTCTGGAACGTAAGATTACTAAAAATATTAATTAAAATTCTAAAAAATTTTCTTCCAGTGAAAATGTCTATTATGCTGATTCTTCATCATTCATATATATATTTATGTACTAATGTAAAAATGTGTTATGTTATGTATGGCGTTTTTAAGATTGAATATTTTTATATGTTTTGCATTTTGTACAGGAATAAAGATGCCATATAGCACGCATAGTAATACTAAAAGTCTGTCGATGAAGAAATCAAGTGAGCCAGTCGCAGGGGATTACTGTGATTGGAGTAATAATGACGTACCATTCAAAGATGGCAATAATTCGGAGACTTCGGAGAATTTTGATGCAGACTCCAGGTTAGTACTCATTTTAATTAAGTCAATAAAATAAAATAAACATTTGTTTGAAATATTTATCTGAAACTAAATAGAAGCTGTAGTATATATTTAAATATTTTAGAGTTGCTCACTGTCCATTTTTTGTAATTTGTCATACTTTTATATGAGTTTTTTACAGTGCAAATAGTCAGTAGTTGGGAATAGATAACAATTCATTAAATCTACAAAGGGGTGATAATTGCGCTCTATTTCTTTAATTGTATATAGTTTGTAGCATATTTATTCGGGCAAAAAAAAATCTAACATTTAATTTCCAAATAATTTTATGATACTTATCATGCAGAATGAGACCCCGGAGGAATCAGAGAAATCGGAAAACAAAATATCAATCCCCACCAGTTAATAGGACACAGCGAGAGGCTTCAAAATTGTATAACTGCGAAATATGTGGGGACAAAAAGAAGCCAATGACAAAGAAAGCATTTCGGGAACATATAATGTTACATCCTAAGTACAAACCCTTCGTGTGCAACTTTCCAAACTGTGTAATGAAATTCAGGTGGCCGTACGCACTCACGAGACACGAAAATGAACATTTGGGAAAAGAAAGCAGTTACACGTGTGAGATATGTGGAAATAATTATAAAGGTCCGTACGAATTACGAAAGCACAAACAAAGGGTGCACGTAGAAGCTGACCAGGTTTGCAAAATTTGTGGCAATAAATATAAACTAATTCAAAATCTGATGGTCCACGTGAAAAGATTCCACGGAATGACACACTTGGAATATGCAGACAAAAGTGACATGGCTGTGACTCCATTTTGTGGCGAGATATGCCACCAGTATTACTCATCCGTAAATATGCTGGATTCCCACAACAAAAGATTTCACTCTGAAGTGAATGATGACTTTTTTTGTGAATTCTGTGAGGAAACTGTAACACCTGTGAGGAGTCTTGCATATATTAATAGAGGAAACATAAAACTTCATACCATAGGTAAAATAATTAAATGCCGTATCAAGAATTGTGAAAGTGGATCTTTCAATTGCACAGAAATGTACCAAGATCACAGGAAGAATCACAAAAGAAGAAAAAGAAATAAACTCAAATCCCGAAATGTTTTCAAAAGTACAACAACCACAGGGAAACGAAGAAGAGTTAATTTTAATTATGCGGAAAATGATAATCTGTCCCCAGTGTCAAATAATGATGGTGATAATGACGGCTCAGAGCAATACGAATGCAAAAAATGCGAAAAAGTCTTTGCTAAAATCAGCAATTTGAAAAGGCACATTAAATTACACAAAAATGTTAAATTTTCACAAGAAGATAAAACTAAAGGAAAATGTGAAATATGCGATAAAATGTATACTAAGAAAAGTTTACCAAGGCACATTAGGATGCACAATAGAAAACCGAAAATACTAGTAAAATGTCCTGTATGTGAAAAGGACTTCAAGTCTCCTTCCTATCTTTTAAGGCACAGTAAAATACACTCGAGAAAGCAACTCTCCGATGAAGAGAAATTACAATTAAGAACATGTAAAATTTGTGGTAAGGAATTTAAAAGTGTGAAAGTAATGAATGGTCATTTTAGAAACTATCGTTTAAAAAATCTGTCCGAAGAAGATAAAAAAGTTTTTTGTCCCTTTATTTGTGAAATATGTGGAATGCGTAAGACTACGATATTACAATTAAAATTCCACGTAAGTATAAAACATCCAGAAAATAAGATTTCAACAAACGAATTTTTTTGCGAAAAATGTGGAAAAAGCTTTTCAAACGGGAAAAATTTAAAGAGACATATTGAGTTGCACAAAAGGAAAATGAAAGATCTAATTTGCCCCATTTGTGGAAAAGTTTTCAATTTCCATCGTTCCGATCTTAAAAAGCATATTCAAACCCACGCCAATACAAAAATTTCACTTACTGCTGAAGAGCTACTAAGAAAGCGAACCTGCCCCATATGTGAAAAAGTATTTAAACGCGTTGGTGCTGTACGTCCACATATTATGAACATTCATAGAGAGAATACTCTGTCTGTGGAAGAGCGTGCCGCATTTATGTGCCATCAGTGCGGAAAATCATTAGCCAGTTCACATAGTTTAAATCGGCATATTTTTAATGTCCATAGTGATGATAGGTCTTTTAAATGTACACACCCCGGATGTGACAAAGAGTACAAAGAAGAAAATAGTCTGAAATATCACATAGAAAGCCATTCAGTTGAAGCTAACTACGAATGCTCAATCTGCGGGAAAAAATTCTTTCGTAATGACCTTATGCAACTTCACTTTAGACGTAATCATGATCCTAAAAGTAAACAATATCTTAATAAGCAAACATTGATGATTGAACGAAATACCCAGCCTTGAGCAGTTGTCCCAGGATTGTTACCTAAATGTTTCCAATTATTTCAATATGGGTGTGTAATTATTAATATTGAGATTGAGAAACGTTTTTGTTCAAATTAATATTTATTATATAATGCCTTTTCATCAACTTTTGAACATTGTCGGTATTTTTTACATGTACATTGTACTTTTGGTAATATAGGAACACTTTGCTTGAGATTTTTGTACCTAATTACAAAACCAAAACTATCATATTAAAAAAATATTTAATCGAATAGAATTTGGCAATTAAAAATAAATACTGACTAAAAGAAAACAATTTAATTATTCACTGCCAGTTTTGTTAGTGATAAATAAATAAGCATGTTATTGTTTACGTACATCGTAAACATAATAAAACGGATAAAAAATGACGGAATACCCTAGCCAGCCAGATATCGTATTACTGATAGTTCGAAAAAAATCATGATAGTAGTCCTTATATAAACATTCCCTGAGGAATTCTTCATGCTTCCAAGCAGTAAACTTATTATTTACAATATTCGCTGTAATATTATATCATTTTGTTTAAATAATTGCATATTATAATCAAACTCATGGCATAAATAAAAATATCCATATAAATGTTTTAATTATTTATATAGCTATTCAATTAAGTTTCAAAGCAATTAATTTTAACGGTATTATTCTGTCTTGTACGCTTGTTTGCTGCATCATTTTTTGCATTTATCATTATCTGACTATCTCGTAGCACAATGCATAATGCCCCTACTACACTAACAAAGTGAAAACAATAATTCTTGCTCGGCGGCAACAACAACAGTAAATACTGTCCATAAACACGTTGTTGGGATTGCTGTGAGTTGAATGAAGGGGAAAGGTTAGGTAAATAATTGTCTAATCAAAATATAAGCTATAAATTAATTAACTTCAATATATATTAATATTCGGTTAGAATTTTAGTGATGGTGATATACATTTCTTTCCAGCTCGCAGACTGGCTCGTTGTAAAAGGAAATAAATAGTAACTTTGAACTTCACTGCTGTGAGTTCTGGCTGCCTGCCTGGAGCCTCGGACTCTGAGTTGCTGTAATTTTGACTATTCAATTTAATTTAACGGGGTAAGTAAATAGTACTAGTAAGTAGTAATTATGAAAAACAATGAAATAAACAGAGAATATGTACTCATTTTATCTTTTAATATTTTCAGTGTTTTTGTTATTCTTTTAAAAGGGTTCATCATGGTTCGCCTACGTCATCGATATGTAATTTTGGAGATCAAGACTGCCAATGACGACTCAAAGTCTGGATCCTCGAGCAACAATTTTCGTGCAAATCATCACTTGATCGAGTGGATCTTGAAAGCAATTCGCAAACTGCATGGAATCCAAGGAGTGGCTGTGGCCAAGGCAGGTCTTCTTGTCAAATATATTTCCTCGACAAGTTTGGTCTACATACGAATGCGACATTCAGCCTATAAAATTGTAACTTCTTCTCTGCCCTTTGTCAATAACATTGATGGGAAGGAAGTGACAGTCAACACACTCCACACCGCAGCAACTATCAGACATTGTAATATATTTCTGCGAAAGCATTGTCGTCAGGAGCTTATCGAAAAATATGGCAGCCTTAAATCTGATTATCAGAAGAATTTATTCGAAATAGAATTGAAATCCACTCGTATACCTACAGTGACATAATTGTGACAGGGGAAGCTACTTATAACCACTAAAAAAACAGAGTAAATCAAATATATATTAATATAATATATATATACTATATATATATACAATATATATATATATAAAATATGTATATTAAGAATGTTGACCGTTCCGTATATTCCCAGCCTTGTATAAAGGGATAATAGTCAAATTATGCAGATTGTTTGTGCTTACCTTTCATGCTATATTTACAATGATTATGTTTTTACTGTTAGCATCAACAATCACCATTTTGTGTGAAAAATTGTTCGATCCCCCTGCGGGATTTAATGCGCTTAGCTTAGGATAACTTAGATAACCGCCAAAAAACTTTTGATACAATTGACTTGTCTGGCAAATAAATAGTTTTGATTGCAAAAATTTATTGTTTGTAAATGGAAAGTAGCTTGTGTACTAATATTTGCTATTTTTAAGTTGTAACTGGAAAATATGTTTAGCCGCATACTCCCAATAAGCTATTATATCATAATCTCATGCACAACCACTTGGTTACAACCGTTTTGCAATGTTTTATTAATATATTTATTAACGAAACTTACATTTAAATACATTGAACAATATAATGTAGTAAACATTTCAAAAATCTGAATTTCCACTTCGTTGCTTGCAAATGTATGCCCACTGTTCTTTGCAGTTGATATCGTTCAATTTGTAATGTCGACCTTTGTCTCGTAATGCAACACAATGCTCCTCACCGCCTGCATTGTTCGGCTCTCCAGAATCCCAGAATTGTCCATCGACGTCTTTTCCATTGGACATCCAGATGAAATTATCTTGATCGTAAATATCAGACCCTGAAGTCCATATTCCATGAGGTCTTAGTCCTATTTATTGTATTTTAAGTAAAAAATATGTATATTTTAGACATTATGGAAGCATATCTAAGACAGTCCACGACCAAAATAATCCATTGATTAAGCATTATCAAATAGGAATTAACTGTATAAATTAGTTTGAAGAACAAACCTGATCGACCTACAAATTCATTTACGAAACTAAAATCTTTCTCGTGCTCAAAGTCAACTAGTTGGTAGCCGATAGCTCTGCACCTCTTGAAAGCAGTCACCCAATTCACCTATTTATGAATATTATATTACAAATACAAGATAAATATAATAAATGTGTATAATAATGCTTCTACATGTTACAATTGAAATTGTGTACAATTTATTTTAATTTAGGATATAAGCCTATAATACATGATCTCAAACTAAATAACTATAATTTATACAGTCAAATAATATACCATTTGGTCATCTCCATAATAGAGTTTATACCAATGACGGTTGTACGCTTCTTCATAGCTATAAATAATATTATGCCACGTTAAAATGTATATTTTCATATTTTCCCTTTCCACTTTTCTTAATCTGAGATATTTTTATAATTTGAGCTACGTACCTTCCAGTACCTTTCACATGAACTGCAAAAAAATAATTGTTGTAAATTGAAAATGCGTACACATAATATATCAATTAAAATAGAAATAGAAAAAATTTAAATTGCTTAATTAGAATACATATTATTTTTAATTATTTTAATTATTAGAATACTAGTTATTATTAGCTATATAATATTCTCTGTGTCTATCAATAATTTCTACTCCAAAACAATATTAGTATAAAAAGGAATGGGGACCTTGATTTTCCACAGAAGTGTCATTCGGAATTGCGTGACACGAATGACAAAGCAATGCGAGTGTAAGCCCAATTACCTAGTTGAGTAGATTAAGACATTCTTAAATATTACAGCATTCTCTTTGACTCTTTATACATAGTGAATATTGTTAACCGAATTATGAGGATTCCATCTTTCCGCCAGTATTATTATTAATTTTTCTTATACTTACTGTATTCTTCATCCTCACGGAAATATTATTTAATGATGTATCGCAACCTTAAATGTGGATAGAATAGGAAAATCTATAGATTACAAAGTTTGGTGCATTAGATAAAATAGATTTGTTGGTATTTCGCTTTCGTAGTTAGTTGTACATACTTGATAGTATTGTAACACTGTGAATTATGTAAAGAATACCATTTGCAAAATATATTTTCTGTTTTTCTAGCAACAAAAATGTTTAATTGTACCATAAAAGTGTTCAAAACTGCATGTGTATTTGCTCACAGGTTACAAGTAGGAAAAAATTATTTACATCTTACTTGGTTTTTCTTCGGAAGTTATTATGTAGTGCAGTGCAGGCAGACGCGTAGAGCATAGACAAACCACAATGAAACTTAATTGTAATGGTCAATCAGCGATTGTAGCCAAAGTAATTAGATCTCATCCTTTAAAGCTTCTGGCTTATTAATTATAATAATTTCAATGTCGTAACATAGTGTAGACAAAAATGGGCAAAAAGGGCTACAATATTCGCTTTTTGCATTATACTAATTACGGCTATGCATATAAATGCGCTAACGGTTAAGTGTGCTAAAAATATAACAGTGACCCTAAATACTAAATATGGTCACCACAGCTGTGCTTTTGACTTAACTTCCTAAAACAATTGGCAGTGCCAATTTGACACAATTACACATTGTATGTAGCATGTCAATAGTTTGTACAGACACATTAACACCTAATTACATATATGTACAAGCGAGTTAGTTACCTTTCTGAAATTAAACATGCCTCACATACTCTTATTCGTGTTTTCCATACTATCAATATATTGAATTACAATTAATTATATTTAGTTTGCTAAAATTAGTTTATACATAACCATTTGCAACATCAAAAACATGAATATTTTCTTGTTGTAATTTTTACTTTCATATTTATGATATAGGTTGTATTGTAACAGATAAACCATCTATTAAAAAAATAAGTACCAATATCAACAGCAAGGTATATGTAATTAAGGCAGAATAAATGGATCTAATAAAATAATGAAAATTAAGTTTTTGAAATCTACTGGTATATAATGATTGTTAGCTGCCAGCCGCTAAATAAAGTAGTTTTTCATTATCGACGTGCAAAGCTAATCTGCACAGGTGTCGCTATTAGTAATAGAAATTTTAATTGCATACAGTGGAAAACTCTATTTTGTTACGTGCATAATTATTTAAATGTTTTCCCGATGCGGACTATTTATTTAATGACGAAATGCATATAAATAAATTCCATTAAAAAGTATGAAATAAACGTTGAATAAATGTACGCTCATCACTATACCTCCATGTTTTTATTAATTGGTTTAATAGAAATAATTAAAAAACGAAAAGAAAGAAATAAAACATGTTGTCATATCATGTATTAGAAAGTTTTTATCAATATTTGCTAAATGTACAACAGGAACGCATTTCTAGCTTCTAAACATCGCATAAATTATTGAAAACAACGATAGTATCCAGTATCCGAGTATCCAGTAGTATTTCAACTCTGTGGTTCCACACGAAAGGGATCTGCCTTCAATAATGAAAAATGACATTTACTACAGGATTACTACAATCATAATGAACATTTATGTAATAATATAAGTCAATAGACCTTAAAAAATAGACTAACTAGATATTTTATGTGTTAAAATTTATTGCCTACGCATAGAAAGTACTAAAAACTTACACGTTTATGCACATCTGTCGTTTTGTCCTACAGGCGTCACTATGCATCCGTTGCGACATGGGCCAAGACTCACGGCTGTTGCCCCATGTCTGGGACATTGGTAAATGTCATTCGGACGGCAATCGGAGCCCGAAAGAATTTTGCCACAAAAGCGACCGTTGCCAGATGAAGCTGTACAAGAGCAAGCTTCACTTGAAGTAATGACTGCAGTCAAGACTGCAAGGGCCAAGACGAGAATACACACTTGCTTCATTTTGTATTTTTCGAAAAATATGAAATATATTCGACTTCTAGTTATTATTTTTAGACGAATGCTAAAATTACAGTTTTGCTTAGTTTGAGAAGTTACTTGCTCGAGTTGAATGATTCTTTGCTGCGGAGCGATTCGTTTATATATCTACAAAACTCTGAGTCATGATCATGATATGGTTTACATCGGAATCTTAATTACGTTAGTTACTTAGTAAATATAAACATTTCTCGTTAAATAATAATTTTGATGAATTACACCGTATTTTATTACCAATACATGCTTATTACACAGAATTTTTTGCGTAGAAAATGAATGAACCATATTTAGTATGTAAATTACCATATTACGATCGGATGGAGCATAAAACAACATGCATAACATAGACAACAAAAAAGGATGAAGGTTAGAATTGGTTTAGTTTACAGTAATACAGTAAAGTACCTGGTAAATAAAAAAAACATTTATTTTCATATCTATACATAACATTAAGCACAGCATATACGTAAATACAAATACATACATCTGTTTGACTTATGAATTTATCTGATTACCTATGTATTTGTACATGAATCCCACCATAATCCCATGAATCATGTTGTTTTGCAAACCATTCAAACTTAACTTGTTTTGTTTACTTTACTTCGGTAACTGGAAAATGATACCTACTCATTTCCAAGAATGTTAAGCAGATATTTTGGAAATGTTTTTGAAGATGTAAAAACGACTAACTTTTTTATTCATTCATTAGTAATCTGGGAGGAAATTCCCGGAACTAAAATGAAATTAAAATTAGTTTACTTTGCTAAATAGTTACAGTAGTTAGTATCAGCATGACTGCACAGCAGAATTACAAGCACAACAGCTGCCCCTCCATAAAAAATAAGCAATAGAGAACAACAACGCAATTACGCAGTGCAATGCAGCATGTTATGATTGACTTGATTTTGTCACCTTACTTGTTTGTCTTTGTTATTCGTTGGTAGCTAAAACTGATAATGTAATGTGCAAGAAAATTAAAAAAATTCCATTTCCAAACGCATTGATCTTTCTACTGCATTCGTCAAAATTATCCTTGCTGACACTCAAATAGAGATACTGAAAATTAATTATTAATTAAACAATTAATTTTATGCAAACAATGTATCATGTTTACAGGGTTAGTATTTAACGCAGCAGGTACCATATATATCGTTAAAAT
>JAQFYC010007056.1:0-11120 GCA_034694165.1 Tomocerus mixtus
ACTGTAAAATTAGGCAAAATTTTTCGCGCTCCCCGGGATTTTGTTAAATAATTTTTAGTCTTTAATTGAATCTTGAAGTCGCAAAAATCTACTTGTTTCTCTGTGTTACTCTTATGGGGGAAAAAAATTGACAAAGCGTTAGCTTGTTCAAAAGAGAAAATTTTCTCTAGAACTCATGCAGCTCCTTTTCTGCATATTTGGAACGAAAATCAGTAAAAAAAGGATTAAAGTGCCAATTACATGTAAATCCCCATTCCAGACTTCTCATTTTCAAAAATTGGTTGTTGATACTAGAATTTTCATTACAAAAAATATGCCTGCATGAGTTCTAGAGGAAATGGAGATACTAAACATGACTATTATTTTTATTCCATTTGCTCCGGCGACCTGCAACTTTTCCCCAAAAAACCATTCTAGTCACCCTTAACGCGTGTATAAATTGTGGATTAGAATCTAAGTTGCATAGGGCCTCCGGTCCGCAAAAGGAGCCGCTGTTGGATTCCATATGCTAACATCTTTAAAACGATACCCCACTTGCCTTATTATGTTTGTACATAAAAAATAAGTGGGCGTGGCCACAACTCCATGGGGGTATGGTCAATTTGGTCCAATATTACATACATACCTAGGTACTTTTGACCTCTTCTGACCTGAAAACATAATTAAAAATAGTTGACGCGTTCAAAGTTAGAGCGTGGACGTCCTTACTTACAGACTGACTGCCATACAGCACACTGTATCATACACAGCATACTGTATCTGGCGATACAGAATAAAGTTGTGACAATTAAGCCATTCCATTACAGCTGGTATCTTTGCAGATTAAAGTTAGTGAAAGATAAATATTTCTGTGTTTTAGGTGGAGTTAAGAGACGTGACTGGAACTGGAAAAGATGGGCGTGTCATGAAAGAGGACATTCTGCAGTACATTAGTGCCAAAGAAGGGAAATCTTCGGGGATGGCTCCTCCTCCTGTAAAACAGTCTCCAAGTCCAGCAGCTCCTGGGCCAACTCCAGCCAAGAAGGTCGCTCCTCCACCATTAAGCGTCACTGCCCATGACAGAAAGGAAGGCTTCAAAGGCTTCACGAAGGCCATGATTAAAACCATGACTGCTGCAAACGTAAGTATCATTATTTAATAACTAACGTAAAAATATTATTGGTGACCTAATAAATGTAATTCTTTTGTGCAGGAAATACCACATTTTGGTTACAGCGATGAAATCGATGTTACAGAATTAATTCGACTTAGAACAGATTTAAAGAAAGCCTCTGAAGAATACGGAATCAAATTGACATACTTGCCGTTTTTTATCAAAGCAGCTTCTTTGGCTTTATCTCAATATCCAATTTTGAATTCTTCTATAGATCTTGCAACCGATTCTATTATTTACAAGGTATTTATTATTTATATATTATTTGTTTGTAGCCTTGCGCGGCCTTGCCTATCACGTATACCAAAGTAAGACCTTTGAGTATTTTTATTTTGAATTTTAGGGAGCCCACAATATTGGTTTTGCCATGGACACTAAATTAGGACTGATTGTTCCGAATGTTAAAAATGTTCAAAGTCATAGCATCTTGGGCGTCGCCAGTGAATTACAAAGACTTCAACAGAGTGGTCAACAGGGTGCTTTAAAGTCTGAAGACATTTCCGGGGGCACTTTCACGCTGTCAAATATTGGCTCTGTAAGATATTATTTTCTCGAATATCTCTTAATGTACAAATGTGGACTTCTATCTAATTGTGTTATTTCCTAATATTTACAGATCGGGGGAACATATGCTAAGCCGGTAATTTTACCTCCAGAAGTTGTCATTGGTGCTATAGGAAAAGTGCAGGTACATTTTCTGCTTGAAAAAATAGATTAGTATCTACATAATTACAAGAAAATAAATAACTTACTTTTTAAGAGAATGGAACAATGAATTAAAATAAAATGTACTAAAATATAAAACTAAATAATTTACAGATTCTCCCACGGTTTGACGCTGCCGGAAATGTTGTGCCGGTTAGCATCGTAAATATTAGCTTTTCGGCGGATCATCGCATAATTGATGGAGCTACAATGTCTCGTTTTACAAATCTATGGAAGTCGTACTTAGAAAATCCATCGTCAATGTTGCTTCATTTGAAATAAAATAGAAATCCTTAACCCAAGTGGAAACTTGGAGTTATTTGTGCACGTGTGTATATTTTGACAGAACATGGATTTGGGTTATCAACTTTTAAGTACTTATCTGTAGTAAAATAGAACTCCGAGGTTCTAATAGCGAGGAACTGATATCACCAGACCACTAACTATTTTAGTAACAGTTTTCCTTCAGTGACATTAACTCTATAATATGTGTAGCTATGTAGCGTGTACATTTAGCTACCAATATTTAACATTTCCTAAGAGAAACGAATTTATTTTATTTTGTCTGTTAGGTTGTATAAAACTTGATAATTGTGAATATTCTTATTTTATGTGGTAGAATTGAAGCTGAATATTATTGACACATAAGAAATTGATCTGATAGGAAGAGAGCATTATTGTTTGTTATATTAATGTTGCAATTTAGTATTCAGAAAAGGAACAAGTATTTTTCCATATGAAAGCAAATATTTAGATAGATAAATATAATTAACTAATAATATAGGGATTTTTAGTTCAAATCCAATCCAATTGAAATATGTGAGATTTTATGAAAAAGGTCGCCAATTTCATCGGCTACTGGTTTGGTTGACCTTAATAATCAATTCCATTTAAAAGGCAGCTACGTGAAACCAACTTTTGAGAATTACTTTAATTTTATCTCAAGCTAACTTGACAAGAAGATCCAGAAACTGAAATAAGTAATTTGTAAAATAGTTCCCGTGGAATATATATTATGGAAAAGATTATTTTCAGTTGCAAACTTAACTTAATAAAGCCAATTGCAATGCCGAATAACCCTACCTAAGTATGTACTCGCAAGATGTTATTCTCTGTCTTCGAAATAATGCATTTATTTTAAATAAAGTCTGATGTAGTTACACATAATTAGAAAAATTCTTACCCTATTCTAGAAAACTATGACTCCAGTTGTAATCTTCATTTTTATTTTCCTGCAATGTTAACATACATATGCCACACTACCAAATATGAGAATTATGAACTCAAATTTTTCCTTAATATATTTTTGATTTATTTCATAATTTGGTAGATATATTTGAAACATTTATTTTTCTGAAATATACACATCAATATGGAACATAAATAATAGCTTCACTAAATATTGTAAACATTTACATTTATGTATACAGTACCTTTACTACAGACGTAGACGTAGGTATTTCCTAGTTAGTAATTTAACATGCAAATTGCTCTGAGTATTAATTCTACGACCTTGTCTTTCACTTTAAATATCTGCATTACCATACCACTTACATTATATATTACATAAATAGCCAATATTAAGTATTTGGTAAAACTGATTTTGGTTTCTAATTTCCACCTGGCAATGCTTTCAAATCAATTGGTTGCTAAATCCTATCTGAACAGCAGACTTTACAGATAATTTAATTACGGAGAGGAATTTTATACTTTAGTTTATACTACAATACAACAACAATAGGTGCTGATTGCTGATAGTGTTTAATTTTTATTTGTTAGTACTTAAATATATTTTAAGCAAATGAATTTGGATGGCTTCGTTTTCGATGTATATATTTGCACATGATGCATTTCCATTTCATAATATTACAATTTACACTGAGTCCAATAACCACTATAGAAAATGTTGTTAGTATTCTGTCTCCTTTGAAGTAAACTAGTTCATATGCATGTTAGTCGGTTTGAAAGAAAAGAATGTCAGCGCAAAGATGAAAACTTTCCTGAAACTTAAGTTTCGATGATATTTTAATTATCAGTTAGTTATTAGTCGTATTTAAGGGATATCATTCTACTTTCTACTAAAACGTCATTCTATCATATCAACATCTCTCTATCTAATTACTATAATCATAGTCGTGTCTCATTCATTATACACAATAATACCTGCATAGTCAAGGCAATGATTTCTGTCACATATGCATACACCTTGAGTAAGTACTTATAACGACACATACGCACATTTGTTAATTAATTAATTAGTTCTTAAGTAAGAAAAAAGAATAAAGTTTGGCAGGACGGCCTTCGTATTTTTGTTGAATTCGATGTGATTGGGTAATTTGGATTTTGCTGGAAGTAACGAATGTCAAGTCCGAACAGAACGGCAGTAGGAAGAAGAAAAGCTGGAGTGTCGAGAATTGTGCTATGAGGAAAGTGACTAGAAGTTGAGAACATCGTTGATATTAACTCGACCTCGAGCTCTGCCAATTATCTTCACTAGTCAAACTTAACTCCATTCAAAATTCATTTTTCCCAATTAAAAATGTGAAGAAAACTCCTCCGTCGCTCTGAAAAAAGAAAATCAGGTTTTGTTACTCTCTTTACGTTGCATTTAGTGAATGCAACCCCGGTTTTCAGAACTGGGGAAATCGATGTTTGCAAAACCAAAAACCGGGTTCTCAAATTACAAAACCGGTTTCATCCCCAATATACCCATTATTTGCTCATTTCTACTACTGTTTAAGAAAATTAGTTTTTCATGGATAAATAGTCCAGTTAAGTATTTAGCCTTTTCCGTGGCATCGTTTTTTAAAATACTGGAATTTCGTTTGAGCTTACTGTAGGATACTAGTTAGACATGCTCTGGAACACCGTTTTGCTTGTCCTTTTGCTACCGAAATACGCCGGGGGCGTCCATTTTACTTCCGGAAAGAACTTTATTGTAATTTTCGCCATCGGCACTAATTTTTCTAACCATTTTTGGGGGAAGCGGTCCAAGACTTTAAAGATGGACCAAACAGTGGCTAAAGAACATGATATTCGTTGTAAAATTAATTTCTGTGCAAATTGGCCGTAAAACATCTAAATTCAAATTCTGAATTGAAGCGAAACACTCTCTGTGTGTGATATTTATTATGAATTGGGAATATGTACTTAAGCCTACGATGTTTTAAAATTGCCAAAACCGAAAATCGGTTTTCAAATTTTGAACCCGATTTTGTATTCACTAATGGTATTGGCTTGGACTCTCTGGACTTATTAGACAAGTTAATTATTTATTTGCAAATGAGATGTCCGATCCACATGAAAACTTTTCCCTCATACTCATCATTTAAAATATATACTGCAAGTAATTTTAAAATCTAGGTACTACGTATTTAAGTTCCTATTGTTGGTATTAAATCTCTCCAGGATATCGATCTCTAACAAATTGTAACAGTGTATTCAGTGTAACTGTCTCTGTTAGTGCCACTGCCAGCCAAGTGTAATATATTAGACTTCTATGTATATTATAAGCTGATTTTCTGTTAGCAGCATACATACTTACTGTCAGTATGATATAATATATTTGTCTATGCTGATGTTCAGACGTCAGAATTGGCATTCGGCGAAGAATTGCGACCACAAAAGTAAAATACGCTTCGGAATTCGAGCGTTCGGGAATGTGCATATTGTTTTTAATATTTAGATTTATTTGGGGATGAGATTCAAAAAATTTCTTTTAAATAATTTGGTACAATGTTATGGGGAAAGCTGAACCATTAAATACTATTTTATAGTACATACTACACATTATGTAAAGAATACTTATAGTTTTTATATAGTGTTGAAATGACATTATTGGTATCAAGTTGCAGTAACAATAGATGTGGAAAACGGAAACCTATCTGAATATATACTATAATATGTGAGATGTTCATTAATGATCTGTAATAGTTATTCTTAAAATTTGTATATGTGATGTGACACCGAGTGTGACAGTTTCTTTTCTCTTTTGGTATTGAATGGTTCATTCCATTTGTGAGTGAGACTGTCTTGTGAATATACATATTATGTAATAAAGTTGTGTGAGAGAGATGAAGGATTGGCATTAGAAAATTGGCATCCGTATTAGCCACCTACAGTTACAGTCTTACAGTACAGTGCAGTTCCAAGATCAGTAGAGTTAAAAGGATATTATGTATCTGAGTATCTGAGAGGCTGGAGATGGAGGAGAGGGCTGTGTAATGGATAAATGGATAACTAAGTCAAGTGGAGTGGAGGGATTTTATTTCTGGAGCATTTCTTACGCAAATGAGTTATATTTAGAAATTTAAAAAGATTTCGCTTGACTTGTTTGGCTAAAACATCTCCTCGCCTTCGACAGCAACAGAAGAACTTGACGCCAACTCAACTAGTAAATTACCTTTTGAACTTTTTAAGTTTTGAGGGAAAGCAGCTGCCTCCTGGCAGCCCATCAGATATCACATCATCCTCATCCTCAAAATGTATGTAAAGTATGTGTGTGTAGCAGTTAGCAGGCATTCACAACATCACAACTCACAACACAAAAATTTACCTTTTTCCAAAGCCGCTCGCTAAATAAAATAAAAAATTTGGAACCCTGTTGTACAGCTTGGGATAGGATTCCGAGGTTTGAGAACTGCCGACTTTGCGAATGCACTCTTTCTTATTATTTCGGTCTATTTTAGCCACATTTGAGTTTCGAGTGGAGGAGGGGGTCCACACATCTACTATATCCCAATTCTGAAATTCTGCCCTAGTTATCATCTTACGATGTCTGTCAGCTTTCATCTACTACTCCTCCTAATAACTATCTATGGTTGAATGAATCTGTGTCTTCCTCTTTTAATCTTAATGCAAATTGTTAATACAATATATATTTTGCTCATAAATATGACATATTTAATATACTTTACACTATTCACTGAAGCATTATAGTTTTATATAAGTTTGTACGTATGCTTATTAGAGGGAAATGCCTTTACATGTGTGCGCTATGTAAATAACTCCCCGAATAACATTAATCCGCAAAATCACTTTTCCCATATTTAAAATATTATGTTTTTATTGCGCATCCGAGAAACCAGTACTTATAGCAACCAAATAGATTTTACCAGGTCTTCTAAGGCCATCTAACTAAATAATATGGTTCAATTGAGAAGCTGCAGGCAAGAACGACGAACCTCAAAAATGACAGAAACGTACCCACAAATTTCCTTGGTTACTGAATAATTATTACGAAAGGGTTGCATAAAAATTGCGTTGAGAAATTTTCATTATGAGCATATCAAAAATAGTAGTCATGTTCATATCAGATATAACAGAGGTTTTCGAATGTGTTGGTTACGAATAAAATAAACCGTGGTAAACGTTGTAAAAGAGGAGCTTGCATTTGTAAAAATCATTGTGATAATCATTGATGGTCATTGTGATCATCATTGATAGTCATTGTGATTATTATTGATAATCAATGGGAGACGGACAGACAGACGACAGACAGACACACCACTCCCATAATGGATATGATGTGTGTTAAACTGACCTAAGTTGGTAACCCGTCGACCGATTGACCTCATTGTTACATGGTTGGATTCCTGAGGTCATAAGCTTTGATCGATACCTCATTTACCATATGTTGCAATTTCAAAAAATGGGGGGCGGGGTCATAACTCCTAGGGAATAGGTCAGGTTGACCCCATTTTTCAATGGTGTCTGCGGAGGAACCTTAGTAGGCTACCCTGAAAATTTGAAGTCGATATCGCAAACCGTTTTTGAGTTACACCGCAAGCAAACAGACAAACCATTTGCATAGAGGAGGCAAGCTCCTCAATAATGGCAAAGCAACATCTCAACCGCTGAAGTGCTATGCCTAGCGCGCGCACGTGTTGGAATCCCAAACTGATAGAATCATAGATCTTTTTGGTGAACAGGGGTATTTGAGGGCGCTGATTACGAATAAAAAACTGCCAAGCCCGTATATGCAGCCCGCCCGAGTGAGTATAATGTTGCATAATTGTAATAAATATCCGTATAAATAGTAGATTGAAATGTTTAGGCTAGGGTATCTATGGCAAAATTCACAATATCACAATATTTAGTTTGGTGTTAATATGGAAAATTTAATTTGCTGTTTCGATGGAAAATTAACAAAAATTTAATTTGGTGTTTCGATGGAAAAATGCACAACATTTATTTTGGAGTTTCCATTGAAAACTCAAAAAAAAATAGTTTGGTGCAAGATAATTACTATAGCAACCAATTTTGACTATTAAATACAAGATAATGCCAATACCATACCATTTTGACTATTAAATACAGATAATCACCATGGAAACCCATTTTGATTATTATATGCAAGATAATCACCATAGCAATCCATCTTTAGTAAAAGGAACGACTTAAGATTTATCATTAGATAGAAACAGCAAAATGTATTGCATGGTGCACGTTGCTCATTTATGTTTAAGTGGAAGCTGTCTGAAATATTTCCAATGCCGTTGAATTTATTTCGACTGTCAAAATGAAGACAACGTGGAAGCAGTGTATTACTTTTCAATACCCCAATTTTGTTATTTTCTATTAAAGTGAAGACAAAGTATGAGCAGCCACATGTCCAGAACCATAGGACCGATTTTGGTCAAAATCAATGGGTTTATTACCTAGGCAAAGGACATGCTGTGTACCAAGTTATAATCCTGTGAGTCAATAATGTGTTCTTGAGCTATCGTGTGGATGGACGCATTGCAATTTACATAAGCCAGCCTCGCACACTTGGGCGGGCTAAAATGGCCAACTAATGCGAATCTGTCTCAAAATGAGATTAGAGAACGTGTCAAATGGATTTCTAAATGGAAATAAACAATTGTAAACGTATGTAAGAAAGATGGAAATGAACCTATACTTCCTATAGTTATTCGAAAAAGATCGAAAATGTTTAAATTTATTCGAAAATGTTTGAATCTATTCGAAAAAGTTTGAATTTATTCGAAAAAATTAAAATTTGTTCAAAAAAGTTTGATTTTATTCGAAAAAGTTTGAATTTATTCGAAAAAGTTTGAATTTATTCAAAAAAGTTTGAATCTATTCGAAAAAGTTTGAATTTATTCGAAAAAGTTTGAATTTATTCTGAATTTATTCCAAAAAGTTTGATTTTATTCGAAAAAGTTTGAATTTATTCTGAATTTATTCGAAAACGTTTGAATCTATTCGACCTTGGTAGGAATCAGTGTTGAACATCTTGACCCTTAATTAATCGAGAACGCCTTGCCTCTTAATGCTGAGAGGTGTAACTAATCGAGATCGAGAACGCCTTGCCTCCAACTACTGAGATGGCATCCAGACAGACAGACAGACAGACAGACTCTAGTATTGACATAAAGAGCGAACTGTGTTCCCTCTTAATAACAGTGGTTGGTAGTGGTTATGTCATCTAAAGTAAGTTTTTTTATGTATGAAAACATGGATGTCTTTGTTTTATATCTATTTTTACAATAAAGTCCGTCGTCAGTCGTAAATTTTGAAAAAAATTATTTATGCACAGTCCCCACAAAATAATTATTTTGTTTATTTGTGGGTACGTATTTGTCATTTTTGAGGTTCGTCGTTCTTGCCTGCAGCTTCTCAATTGAAATAATATCTGAAGATAATACATAAATAAATATGTTCATTTAAGGATTTCCGATAAACACCTTTAGTTACTATTTGCATAGATTATACAATACAGTAAATAAGATACTGACATTATTTCCACCTAAAATTGTAACAAACGGCCAAAACCCGGTAAAAGTACATACAACTAATATCCAAAAGGGTCCAAGATAAGTCAGATGCAAATTAACTAGTGGCATAGGGACAAATATTGTGAAAAAATAATGAACAGGAAACTCTTATCTTATTCGTGGGATGCGAATGGAATACACAGATTTGAATTTATTTTCTTCTCCAAATTGGGCTGTTAACTGTTACAAATGTTAAATACAATAAAATGATACATAATATAACAGAAAGAGAAAACAATCTAATGCAGCAAAACCGAACAGGACCAACGAAAGGTTAACAAGCTACAAATTAATATCTTTACTATATATATTGCATAAATAAAGTAAAGCAGTTTAGATATCATCGTCACCAGAACTTATAATAAACTTGAACTTCCATTTACTTTAGTATAAGGCTCAAAGGATTTGTAGAGTGAACAAAAATAGGTAACAATGATAATGTTCATCGTAGAATTTTTGATTCATTCTGTATATTTACATATTACTTATATTCATTATTCTTTTGGTTGGCCAAATATTCTTACCCGGAATATTCTTACCCAAAAATTCTTACACGCGGAATATTCTTAATATTTCCCGTCAGTAAAATTATGTATCCCAATCTACTACATCTTTTTACCATTTCTACCACTTTTCTACCTCCCAATTTTTCCCAATATATAGAATAATTTTACCAGTTGTAGTAATAAATCATAGGTACACTATATTAAAAGGATTGGGTACCTATAATAATTATTATTATACGTTCCAGTATTTACACGGGCATTTTTTCCATAATTTAAAAACTTAACATCTGAAATTGTATAATGCTAAGTCACAATTGATTTTGTACTTGCAGCTAGCAAATTCATTCTGGTAGGAAGTCATGGGCAAGAATATTGCGGGTAAGAATATTCCGTGGGTAAGAATAGTCCGGGGTAAGAATAGTCCATTTATTGGAATATTCCGGGTAAGAATGTTCCGGTAAGAGTAGTCCGCCACCCATTCTTTCAACATTGGTATAATGTAGGTACTAATGTAGTAGTTATATGTAGTACACACTGAAAATAGTCTCAAATCTCAAATCCAATTGATGCTACACAAATTGTACGTTCAACCAATTTGCCTGCATCTCTCGTCATTCTACTGATAAATGGTTTGGCCTCCTCTTATCGATGTATCTGCTATACATAATATATTATGTACTTATAGTAGGGGTGTATTGTTGGTGTATATATAAGTACACTACATTTATCTATATCGTCGCCTATAAAACAGAAAAGGTCAACTTAACGTTTTCTATAGATGCAGAGAAGGCCAACTTAATAACCTATACAATTAATAAGCCAAATTAATAATAACGTGGTAAAAGTATAGGATAATAGGAGAGCGAGCGGCTTTTTGACTTACTAATATTAAGTTCTTTATGAAATTACGAGAAATTAGTCATTTATAGTCGAACTTGGGACCGCAATGCTACTTGAACATTGACTCAGTAGAGACAC
>JAQFYC010007057.1:0-11119 GCA_034694165.1 Tomocerus mixtus
ATTACATTAAAAAATTTACACTTACAGTTTAGAATGTTTTGAGCGGAACACTTCCGCTATTGAAATTATTTAACCTAGAAATAATGGAAATTATTAATTTATGATTTTTAAACACCAATGTTTATAGATATAATAATATAAATACTACTAATACTTGGAATAAATACTTGGAAATATTTATTGGTTTGAAGATATTTCAATGATCTTCAAGTATTTACTTGCGAGAGTTAATCAAATATTTTGCTGAACAAGTTAGTTGCGTCAATAAACTTAATGCTGAATGAAATGGTAAAAATAGTAAATCATTAGGCGTATGGGGGTTAAGATAAGATAAGGTCTTATTGTATCATTGTATGTATCCCTAGTCCCTTGGTGCCCTAATACATACCTTCATTGCTCGTTATTAGCCATATCTCACTCGTCCAACTATGCATAAAAAACATTATATAATCAGATGCTAATTGCCACCGAATGAAAAGGTGTTTCCTGTGCTGGGGACTCCTACAGAAGAGGAAAGTTCAACACAAATAAAAGAAATCTCGACAGAGTGTGCAATAAAGAGGGAATAAAATGCATCAATGGAATCCACACAATGTACCTGGTCCCTTGCTCGACTTATGTAATAGTATAACAATATAATCTTGTTATAGCAATACATATCATGAAGTTATTGAATTGAGCATGGTAAAACTTCCCGGCAAGGTAGTACTATGTAAACCACACCATGCAATTGCTTTGCTAGCATAACTCACATCTAAAATGGGAAATAATGATGTAGTTATTTAGCTAATTGCATCAAGTCCTCGCCGCCCGCGCCCTGACAAATGACAATATTCTACAAAAATCTCTGTCTCATACATACGTAATACACCTTAGTAACCTAAGTGAGGCACATAAATAGTAGGAAAATAAGCCATTATAAAACGGGTGTAAAATGTTGTAAAACAGACCACTTAATAATAAGTTAGTGTGCTCTGAGACTGAACTGAAATATTGCTCCAAGGTGTCAATATATTCTTCTGTTTCGCAACGTTGTTACACCCGATTTACAATGGTTTATTTACTAAATCAATTACCCGTTTTACCCGGGTGGCAATTGTTTATGTACCTATGATGCACTATCAATTGTATCATTCAAATGGATTGATCACCATGATAGACATAACGCAATTAATTTTGAAATTCGATAAAAACAGTCCCTTTTCTACAATGTTTACCACGGTTTATATGTATTTGTTTATACATATTCAGAATACAAAAGTACTAAACGAGATGAATATCATATCTCTGAAATTGTCAACGTAAGATAAATATCTTGCATGGCGAGCTGCAATATAATAATAATTTAAACAGATACATTTACAGCATCTGTTAAAGAAATAGGTACTAATAGATTTATCAGTAGAATAGTCAGAAAGGAGAAGTTGATACAGGAAGAGTGATCTGTAGCTTACACTAACAACGCTAATAATAGGAACATAAAGAGCGAGTGAGAATAAGGGAATTCTTTCGGTCGGCTAATCGTTTTCTAGTGGGAATGAATGAAGAGAGTATCTTGGACGATGTGTGTGTAGGATCATTTTTCATGTTGTCAATGTCACCCTGCGGCGGCCTTCATTACACAACTACCGACACTGTCAACTGTCACACTCGTTAGCTCACGCTCTATCATAGAATATGTTGTATATAATATAGTGTTATGTAGTAGGGAGATCTACTCTATTTGGGACAACTACACAGACAAATACACACTAAATACATATATATAGAATTACTAAATATAAAATACAAACAGCAAAGCTGGTCAACAGAAACCGACAGAAGCCTAAACTATATTTTGTGACAGAGATGAGATAAAAGTCGGCCGGGACGAGATAATCCGTTTTCATTTGCACGTCTCATGTAATCTCTCGTCAAAAATCTGTTGCTCTTCCCTTTCAACTTAATGCACTTCCCTCCAATCCCATTCCAAAATCCAATAAAATGCAGTACACAGAGGACATGCTTCTATTTATATCTCATTATCCCCCTGCTCTCTACAAAGTCAGCTTTTAATTGACTTATTACTATTTGGCACAAAACTGTACTAAAAGTGGCACGAAAAATAAAACAGATCTTAGTACTTGGCTATAAAGGAATATTACGTTTTGTGCACCACATACAAAGTAAGCATCACAAACGAATGTTAATGATTATTTCTGTAGATATGCTAAATAAAACTTTGAGTTATCGTTTGAACTTGAAATATCGTGTTATCTATAACATTGCAATCTGTGGTAATGCACCAAAATAGTTTATATTGATATGCTATGATTTGTAGATATTAAATAAGGCCCTTTTAGCTACTTATATATCCTTAATATTAGTTTCAGTGTAGTGAATGTGGAATGTGCTAAGTAAGTGCTACACTTTTTGTTTGTCGTTTGTGCTGAATCAGTAAGATTTTGTGCCAATTAATTACCACATTACCAGCCCCTTTAATTGAATAAGTCTTGGCTATGAATATCAATACTAATTAGTAAAAAAAGCTGCGCGCACAACGCAACGCCAGCTCTTTTACTATTGAGATTCGCAGCCGAGAATTTCAACTATGCGAATGTGGAGGCCGTGGATATTAAATTATGAGGCAGGGCTTGAAGTATAATTGGATAATTCTTGGCTACGAATCTCAATAGTAAAAGAGCTGCGCGCGCACGCGCCAGCGCTTTTTACTATTGAGATTCGTAGTCGAGAATTACAATTATGCGAGTGCGGAGGTCGTGCATCAGCCACGTATTAAATTATGAATTTTAAGTGGCTGGCTCGACCGGGCATGAAGTATAATCTTCCTTATACCTTACCTATACTTTACTTACAGCTTATATAATATTATCTTCCTAGCTCCGATTATATGTATAGGTACAGTAGCAGTTATTTATTTATTTGTATTATTTCTCATTGATACTACACATTGATATGTAACAACATAGAGTTAAATGCACTTTACTTTGACTGTATAATCTCTACCCTCCAATACTGCATCTATTTATTTTATTAAATCATTGGCAAATATTGATCTCCACCTATTGGAGGTATTCAATTTATGTTTTAATATGTCCATTGACTTGTGTGGCGCATTATTTCCATAATTGTTCACCACTCTTCTTAAAAGTAGATAAAATGTCCATTCATTACAATCAACACTAACTGTAAATGTAAAAGTGTGTCGGAATAAAGCGAGGACCCAGAGAAATAATAAAATTGGAAAAGTGGGATTTGACCACCAGCTGATGCCACTTTGTGATTTAATTGAAGAGGGAGGATAGAAAACTGAAGGTCAATCATATGCCTATGACATGTCAAGACTCTACAGAGAATATCACATACAGATTATTTCCCAAAACTCTGTTTTACACAAGTAGCGGATACTAAACGATAGCTAACTACAGTATTTTACTACTAAGTACTAGGATATTTTCACTTTGATGGGGGAGGTGAGGGGGTTAATTAAGAGGAAGTCGGAATAGAGATTTGGTGCCATGCCGTGTAGAGGACCACCTCCAGTTTCAGGGGATTGCATGTTTGAAATGATTGAAGAAACTCAGTGTGCAAATTTTCCCACAGCCATGCTTAAAAGGCAATAAACTCTGATTGTCATCACAATTAGGTTCGTCTCCGTGTCGCTGTCCTGCCTTCAGTGCCTTCCTAACAAACTAACTAATAATGATAGATAGTCTCATAAATACATAAGCTCACAGTATCAATAATAACTATCTTAACACACAGATACCACACGCAAACGGAATCTAGCCATTTTCATGCACCAAAAAATATTATACCTACAATCTTATATCCGTAGTTGAGTGCGCCTTGGGACTTTATGTACTTACTACTATACTTATTATGATTTTGTATTTTTCTTGTACATACGAATAATATACCTAATTTGAACGATCTGCAGCCCATAGCCAAAGTAAACTACCAAAGTAGTTCTTTTTGTTTTACGTTTTAAAGCCAAAGGTCTAGGTCGGTGTCGACTTATATCGACAAATCAATGCTGAATAATGATCAATGACTATACTATTAAATACTTTACATAAGGCATCTGCAATTTGGCAAGAATCTACATGTGAACAGGCCTCGTACGAGTAATGGAAAACAAAAATGTTTGCTAACTCGCTAGTATTAGAGACTTATTATTACCAGTATTTTGCGTTTGGATTCAGTCTGGATTCGACTCACGAAGAAAGTCCAGTCGAGAAAGTCAGTGTGTGAATCAGAAACGTGAGTAATTTACTCAGTTCTCGACTCAGAATTGCCTTTCTGAATCCAGTCTTTCGATTTGACTCACTGAGAGAGTGCGCGTGAATACGCATGCGTGGTCCAATGACGTCATATGGCAGGATATAAAGTCTCTAAAGTATAGCCTAAATAAATAAATAAAATATACCCGCAAAGTCGCGCCCCTCCTACTTTTCTCTCAGTCGAGTCTGAAATTGTAGATTCGCTATTAAACGCAATTTTCTACAAATTACTCGACTCGCTCTCGACTCAGCCAGCCAGTCCAATCCAGAATGAATCCAAAATAAAGTATTCGTATAATAAGTCTCTATTGTCTACTTTAGACTATTGCCTACCAATATGGGGGAAGTATCTGTCAGTAAAATTTATAAGATTGATGCATTAATATTTAAAGTAGCACAAATTGTATCAGGCAAAAAAGATATTTCCTCCCAAGAAAAACTGTATAATGAAATGGAAAGTGCAAATCTTATGACAATGAGAGAAAGATTTAACTTTACTCATTACAATTTGTATATCTTAATGTAATTTGTACTGGCAGCTTCCTTTCGCATGACATAAATATAGATTATCGTAAGTCACAACCTATCCAATCACTTAGAAGCTGTCTCAATCTTGTAATGCCACAATATAAAACACATGGGAGGAGAGCCTTTTTGTATAGAAGTGCTCAAATGTAAATGTGGGATATATTACCTTACATTATACAAAACTGTGACAAATATTCCCAGTTCGACAAATATTATAACAGCATATTATACAAAATCGACAATGTACCAAGTCTAATCCCTACAATTTATGATAATATGTATGATGTATTCGATAGCAAAACCATTATGACTTCTTAAATAATTATTATATTGATTCTAATTGTATCTTGATATCTTTTTTATATATATTCTACTAACAAGATAGTGATGAAAGAAAACTTGTGGGTTATTCATGCGTCAATAAAGCAATACCAATATATTATATAATATACTACATCAGTATGTAATTATATTATGTCCACCATTTAATCCATGGGTAAAACAAAGGAATCTAGCAGTTTATTATTTCCTTCAACTAAAAAAAGGTGCATTATCATTACCCTGAAAAGGAAATTATCATTTAGTGTGCATTGGAAATGCACACATCATAAATGAGTGCAGTAAGATATACCTATACAATTCCATGGTTTCACAAACCTGAGGGTATAAAATATGTAACTTCTTACGATAAAAATATCTTCCAGTTTGTATCTATGTAGTTTGAGGTGCTATGGTGGAAGGTTTCATTTACATCCCAGCTTCCTAACGTGCGTAGACATTTGATTCTCCTACTAAATGTTCTCAGCCAAGTAATTCATTAATGGATTGGAAGTATATTAAGCAATTTTCCACTGCGGAGGAGGCTAAAATTTATTTAGCTGAGAAACGGACCCCTTCGTTTACAAACCACAATAATGCAAAAAATATACCATTATATAAAAAACGACCACGCGGTAGAACAAGGGGATTCACTAAAGCATTGGCATAGCACACACTATTTATGATTTATGTTTGACTGATTATTGTCTCCACACTACTGATAATTTATTTGATTCTAATGATTTATTTGACTACTATAAATGACAAGTCTTTTGTTTTAATGACGCAAATAAATACTGATTTTCACATTGTTTTAATGATACGATTCCTTTGTTTTGGTGATCATTTAAATATAAGTCTTATATTATTATATATGTTAAAATATTACCTTATGCCTATTATGCCTTATTATTAAAAACACAGTAGCTTCTAAATATTCAGTGTTGAGCGTTAGTATAGTACTATTTAATTAGTGTTTTACTCACCTCGGTACTTCATAGCCTAATGAATTTCAGAATCTTGCAAAATGGCAGGATTCGGATAGTTAATTGGCTGTTCTTAACTAACAAAATATGGCCAAACGTACCTTAAAGTTCTGTGCAACGTGTTCTAGTGGCGTGTGCTTGGCTGTTAGTCATTGAGGTTAGGTCTCATAGCTGGCAATACTTTCATTGAACCTACAAGTATTGAGTTTGTATTTGCAGCTTGCTGTAGTTACCTGTCCTGTCATTCACCAAATCAATACGCTCATTAGAGTTTATGGGATAGGAAAAGTTTATTATGTTTTCTACATATAGTAACAAAGTAAGGAGAAAGTACCTACTTCAGGAGACCATTATTTGCATTATCTAGAATCATAGCTATCATTCCATTTCTACTTAAACAAAATGTGTATTGGCTGAGCGAGACGTGATTTCGGTAGCAACGGCAAGTAGCACACAACACACACAAAATGTGTGTTGTGTACTCCGTTTATTGCTACATTCATGCCTAACTAGCTTAACAATATTATAATATAAGGATTATATACAATTTACTACTTTGTGTGAATTCTTTTATGCATTTAGGTAAATAAGAGAAATTCTGCAACAACTCGAACTCCAATTGAATAACCTTTATTAGCAGTTACTGCAGTTTCGCGTAAGCATCTTCAGACTGTGAACAAAGGTTAATTTGAATTTAATGCAAATTATATTTTAGTAAATATTTTGTCATGATTGCAAGAGCACATATATTAACTAAATTAGTTTACAACAAAATGTTATCATTAATTATACAATAATCGTAATATAGAAACTCCTTAGTTTATACATAACCGTGAAATAGTATAAATAGTATAGAGCAGAAACCATTGGTAAGTTACCTGCACAATGAAGGGAATTTATCAGTTTATGTATCAAATGGGTCCTAATAAAATATTACATAATTAATGGGTCGGATTTAGCCACATAATACAAAATATTGAACATATTTTTTGAAAATTATTTGGAAAAATATTTTATAGAATTGGAAATAACATCGTGACTTCAGGAATTTTGCATTTGGTATAACTGTGTATGGAGTACATCAATGAACAGTATTTAGTTTATCTTTAGCGGTATTTAGCTTCAAACAATGGAGTTCGAGTTGTTGCAGAATTTCTCTTATTTACCTAAATGCATAAAAGAATTCACACAAAGTAATGTGACTTTTTGTTACGTAGTTAGTATACAAAGTAGTATACTTTATTTACTTTAATTATTAGCTGTGATATGTGTGTAGTATATGCCCAGTAAATGCATTTTCAGTTAGGGCATTGAGTGTACATATTCAGTATTTTAGCATGTGTGTTGTGTTTAATTGAGATGAATGATCTTCCCTCTCTCTACAGCTCAATATTGGGAATCTCATCCGATTCACTAAGTTATATCCACTTAGTGTGCTGCTGCAACTTTTCCTTCATTGCCCATCCCGGCCGGTGCAGTTGGTAGGTATTAGGTTAGGCATTAGTTCATCCCGTCCTCTTCCCATCCTATCCTTTAATACATTACTCATTTCAATACAATTGCCTATTCTTACATATATACAACCATTTATGGAATGGATGTATCAAGTATCCATCCAATATTCACAAGATGCTTACTAGTATACTTACTATATAGTATAGTATAGTGTAATAATTATTTCAGTGGGACACCTATGCATCTACGTAACTATTTATATACAAGTACAATATATGTAGTATACAAATTATATTACGTATTTTTATTTATTGGACTAAAGGGCTGTGTCTATGTTATGTATGAATATGAAATGAACACTTAAGTACATCAGCTTAGAGTATATTATCTTAGCTTAGCTACACAAGGTGTGCATGTACATACGTAATCAAAAAAGTATAAATACTAGTAGCATAAAAATTGTACTAATTTTGCTGTAAGGAAGGATATATGCAATGCTATAAAGAGTTGTTAAAATATCGAACGAAAAAAAATTGAAGTATTACAAAATGCTCAATAAATGTGCAATATTGTTTTACATGTTTTCCATCCGTTTATGTTTGATCCCCAAATCTTTCCCTCTTTTATTATTATTTACGTACTCCTAGTACATTACACAGTGCACGTTCCTTGTCTCGCCCCTCCGTCATTCATAACAGCATAAAATACTAATACTACTACTACTAATTGCATAAATACCCAAGTAATATAATATACTATTATAGGAAGACAATGTAAGTATGTGTATAATTAAGTGTATCAAAAGGAATATCTGTATAAAATATGTAGAGCGCTAGAGATAAATATCATAAAGGGATAAGTTAGTGCAGCACAGTGTTATGTCCTGTTCCTGAGTGAGTGCATATGTATTTATTGTAGTTTAGAACTTGTTCTGTGTACAGTAAGTAGAATGAATTGAATGTGCATACTTAATATTATGATGATGGAAAGTGTAGAATCGCTATTAGTCGGCGTTGAATTATATTTATTGTACATAGTGGTGGAGGGTTTAATAGCGGATGGATGTGGATGGATGGAGCCAAGCCAAACAAAGTCACTACACCACTGCACTATGGCACTATTATTATATTATATTATGGAGGATACGCTCCGTACTTGGCTTGGTTGGTACCATTTAGTAGCTGCGTCTATCTGGAATTGCAGATTAAGTGCCTGCCTGGGATCACATCCGACAAAGACATCTGCTCTGCTCTCAATATCTCCTCCGATCATTTAGAGGCAACCTGCAGGGAATCCCACACTCAATTCACTTAACCATTAGATTGTTATGTATATTATGGTACATAATATATATGTATCATCTTTTCCACCATATAAATTCGCATTCGTATCATCGTATCTCCATCATATTAAATACACAATCCTCCTCACTGAGAAGTTTAGGTACGCTATGCTATGATAAGCAATAATTATTAACTAGGAATACCTACTACAGGTTAATGTATAGTTGATAACATCATAGTCATACTCCTGTCACAGTGCTACAGTAGTTCTAAAGCTATGTAACCTATGTACCTATGTTACTATGTATATTTAATATTGATCATCTCAGTATTTACTGGAATATCTGGACAAACCGCTGAAAGTATATTCATTGAAAGTACCCTCCTGACAGCTTGTTTCTTTCTATATGAGTATTGTACAATATTAAATGCTACACACATTGATATTAATGGGGGGTAAGCTTGTGACTATCAATATCAATTACAACCGTTACGAGGCAGAAAACAATATTGTAGCCGTCACTAACCACGCTAACCACTGTAACTAAATCGACGATCATATTACGGAGGCTCCAGGAGGGCTGCAAAGCAAAAATACGTTTCGCAACATAATAATGCCAATTCACACCAAGTCAAAGTCAGTTAGGCTGCAGGGTTGTCCTAATCATATGTGGGTGCACTATTTTTACAATACAGAATCAAGTATTAGATAGGTTCGAATAGAATGCAATGGAATGAGAAATAAAAAAATAGTTCTTCACCACAGTAATACTGAAAGGGTTACTTAAAACTTTTTTTCATTAATTGTGCATAATGACAACCCATTTCTTTTCTGGTTGCGACTCGGATATTCTCAAGAGGGAATAAGGTGACTTACATACGGTTCGCTTGCCTTCGTGAGCTAATGATTGGAAAACAGACAAGCATTTATGTATTGATTCGTTTTATGTCACTTGAATAAATACAAACTAAAACCTATATCCTCTTTTGATCCAACATCTATAGAATAGAATAGAAAATTATTTATTCATGTGTCAAATAACAAATCAATACAGGTTTCGTACTGGTCTCAAAATGTTAGACACCCTATCAATGAACAGGCCGAGCTTATCAGTTCTGTTTATAAGACCGCACTTTGAGACGTTTTGTGGGACGAGATTGTTAGATAGTAGTACCTTCTTCGCAGAACTAATGTCAATAATAAAATCTATTAATTTACTATACCAAAACTACTTATTTAATAGGATTTATTCTAGTACACCAGAGCAATAAATATATATTATTCGGAACTCAGTGCAGTATCAGGCAATTTTAGCGTGGAATAAATTGCCTAAGAAGTATGTATTTTTAGAATTAAGTTATGTAGCCCTGGTAGAAAAGATTAAGGAACTAATAATGTCTCGGAACGAAATATGGATTATTTTTACTATTGATAGGCAAACGATTGGTGATTAGTTAACTAATTTTAGTGAACTTTTTATTTAATTTTTTTTGTTATTTTGTTAGTTTAGTTGTATCAGAAATGGGAGAGCAGTTGCTATTTTGTAATATGTATGCTGAAGCCTGTATTTTTATGCGGCTGTGATTTCGGAGACATAAATAAAACTAAGAATCAAGTATCAAGATAAAGACTAGACAAACATACTGAAATTGTTGTGCCAGACAAGGATTCACTCTATATTATATATTTTATGTATTGCATGTACTATATATTCGCATCACAGACACACGCATTTCTGTCCCTCCAGTTCAAACTCAAATTAGATATCGAATGCAGCTAAATACTCCAGGTGAATAATTGCCTCCGACCGGGCTGGGAATTACGGAATGGACTGCAGTATTCCGTCCTGGACTCACTCCTCTCTTCCTATTCAGCTTTATCTCACTTTTCATCATCAATCATGCAAACAAGGTACTATAGCAGAATCGCTATTTCAAAACAGCAACAGAAGCAGCGCTAGGATAGGCAACTCAAATGAAAAGTATGTCAGGAAACGGAAATAACTCATCTTGTAAGCTAAAATTTTTATCAAACCGATTTGGGTCAAAGTTAATGCAGAATCTTTTGTATAAATCTTTTGTATTCAATACTTTAGATCAAAGTGGACAAAAAATAATCCTTGCTACAATTGGGCATTTAGTATATTTTGGAGAAATTGTTTTCTAAACATTTGTATATTGGGGAAATCCGTCTCAAGTGTGCTCTAACTCAGATAGTTGTTTTTCACGATGTTAGGGATGGTAAAAAAACTTATGTTCTCTAATA
>JAQFYC010007058.1:0-11118 GCA_034694165.1 Tomocerus mixtus
TAAAGGTACTTTACTGTGCAGCAAAAGTGATTGCTGCTACTTTTTCGTTAAAGTGACGAAGTCTAAAGTCAGTCTAAAAGTTCGAGTCACGCATTTTTTGATAATTCTTAGCATGCAAATATATTCTTCATAGTACACACAAAGCCAATGAACCTATAATATAATTTACTTGATAATTTTTGCTAAGATAGAGGCTCGAATTTAACTACTACAAGTATCTCTTGAGATGGTTTTCGTTTCCTGGCAATTGTCTCATTTCCTATAGGAACCATTTTTACTAACAACGTGTTGTTTGCATACTTATCTAGTAATCAATTGTATGAATAAACAAAGTTGCGAAAAGAAATTATGAAAAAGACTAAATTGTCGACGATATGTAATAGTATGTATTACTGATTTCAAGTTATAGTTTCAATTTACAGTGTGTTATTGAGCCCATATTCAAACAGTTCATTTTTCATACAAGCTCACTTTCGTAATACATAAATCCTTTAGCGTAGGTCCTGTAATATAAAGTAGAGAAGGTAAAAATGCACTAACATTTTATAGACATATAAATAGTCAAGCTATATTTACTTTTTCCTACTACCTATCACATTTATCCATTCATAATGTTAATGATGTAATGTATCCACTAATTAATATAATATGTGTTTTCTTCAGTTCATACTACAGTCATGGAATCAGCCAGAAATATTCCTTTGTTTATTTCGGAGAAAATTCTGGAATATGTACCCAGCAAAGATAGAAAGAATTGTCGCCTCGTCTGCTATAACTGGTGTTATTTAATCGACTTATACCTCGGTTTCAAGATGAAGCTCACAAGAGCAAACAAAGCCTCGGTTTTTTATTCAGATCTGCTTCGATGCTGCAATTCCCTCAAGATCTGCAAAAATGCCGGAGCTGTACAATGGTACTTTTGTCCCTTTTGGAAAACTCTTCAAACTATTGAAATTCACGGAATTATCCTGGTAGACAACTGGGTCCTTTTACTGTCCTCGTGCGAAAACCTGGAATTCGTCACAGTAACCACCCTTGATGAGCGAGCAGCACGAAAATTGGCCACGGGCGCCATTGAGGATGTTCGGAATCCTGAAGTATTGATGCCAGTGACTGTAAACAGTCGCAGTTTGCGAAGAATCAGTTTTATAGAAGAGGATGGTCAAATGGATTTTCTGCGTATTGCAAGAGTTCTTAACACAATCGGGAGTGTGCCCTGTCTTCGCCAAGTTTTAATTTGCAGACACAAGACTATGATAATGCTCCAAAGTGGGATTGAATTCCCCCAATTTCAAACAGCAATGCTTTCCTTGATGGCTCGAAATCCACCAAACATAATCAATTTATCTTTGAATCACAGACTATCATCATCTTCAGTTATTTCATTGTGGGATAGACTTCTTCGGGACGGAAAAAATTGTTTGGTCTTGAATCATTCCTTCGAAACGGAATATTATCCACAGATATTCAATAAAATATTGGGAGCTAACTTGGAAATATTGTACTTTTCGTTATTTGAGGGACGTGATGACTTCGTGACAATACTGAACATCATCAAACCACAATGCTGGAATTTGAAAAAGCTAATTTTAACATTTATTGGAGGGGATTTGGACTTCAATGTTTTGTTAGGTCTTCGAAACCTTACAGAATTGGGACTGCATAATAGTTCATGGTATTATAATCAGAACCTCACAAATGTAGCTGAACTTAGAACAAACCATCCCTATTTGGAATACGTTTATGTTTCCATTGCTTTGTCTCAGGAGGGTATATCGCACATCTTAGATTTGATACAACTTAAGGAGTTCCACCTTAAGAGACAAAAATCGACCCTATTATTAACAATGCAGCATTTTGACAAGATTATGAATCATCCACGCCTAAAATTTATCTTTTGGTGCAAAGAACTGCAAAGTCAATGGGTCAAGTTCCCTCAGACTCTTCCAAAAACTTGGAAGACCATGAAGCAAATTGTCCGAAAACCAAAACCATCGGAAATAACAGTGCGAAATGGATGGGGAATAGGAAAACTTGTGGTCATTCCTGAAGAAAGATACGTGTGTCCTACGGAGTATCGAAGACTGCGTGCTTTGAACTTCGTCGTTTTGAACGAGGTACGAATGGACGAAAAAGACTGGAAAAGAATACGAGAAGACGAGTATCAAGAGTTATAGAGAATTTTCTGCCAATACATAAACTCAGCATTTAAGCAACTCATATTGTATGCACATTCACTACTTTTAACTTCATATTTGTATATATATATATATATTTCACACTGGGCACTTAGGATAAAACATTGATGTAAATTTTAAAATAACATGTACATATGTATGTAAACTAAACACAAGTACCGTATCGTACTAGATTCCCATTCTGTTAACTTTCCAAGTTAAACGCGAATAAGTTAAAATTGAATTTGACTGTCTAAACCATAGCGTGTATAACTACTAAGTAGTTGTACATGCCCTGTCTAAATCTATTTGGGTTATTTATGATTAAAAATAACTATTAATATCAGAAATGTGATAATTAATAAAATGTATTACTTTCCTGTACCTATTTACTTGAACGATTAATTTTCTTTATGTGTTTGAAAATGATAGAATTAATGAATGAATTTTAAGTTAACTCTTTTGTTGCTGCAAAATTGGGCAATCCAATTCTTATTACTTTAAATTTTATTTTATTTTCGCTTGGAGAAGCAATTATTTCAAAATTTTCATATAAATATCTATTTTGAACAAAATTGTTGTACTATCGACTTTAAATTGTTAAAAAATTAGTTAAATTCGTATTTTATTGTTTTAGTTAATTATTTTATTGTCATTGTAGCAAACAAAAATTAACATTTAAAGATTTTGGTAATAGGCCTTAGTTGTATACATAGCTGAAAAGAATTTTATTGTCATTCTACCTTAAATCTTTAATCTACAGTCATCTTAAAATCAATTAAAGTTACATTAATACCTTCGATTACCTTCAAACCTTCGTTGTATAGTTTTCCTGAAAAATGTAGAAAAACAATCCTTAGTACATACAGTAGGTGTGGTCCTTGGGCCTGTGGCATTTGCTTATTTATGTCGTTTGTGGTACTAACGTTTTAAATTTTTATTTCAGTTTGTATTTACCAACATTTACAATTAGGATTGCTTTGTAAATGTCATCATATCAGAAAATAAATCAAGTTCCTTTGTAAATACGGATATAAAATAAAACATACATTCATCAATAAACAGACAGGTTTTATTTGTTTGTTTAAAGATAACATGTTAAGGACAATTTACTGTACAACTACTTCTCAATAAGCAACAAATAGTATTCTTCCGTTTATATCCATTGCATCTAACTTATTTTTTGAACTATGAACTGCGTAATATTACAATTACAATTAAAAAATTTAGCTATTATACATTTGGGGAAAATTTTCTGATTAAATTGTTTTGGTAAACGTGTAGACAGTTCACGTGTAAATTCTTCATTTATCTATACCTACACATACATTGCAGTGCTGTAAGCTGTTTAATCTTAACATATTTTTTGTGACATTTAATTTAACTGTCTCTAACTCAATTACGCTTATTGATTGTTTTCAATCACAAGTAGGTACATGATATTAATTATCGATTAAAAATACAATAAAACATCTCCATCAATTTTATACAATATGCATTGTAAATCCATTATGTATAATCATTCAAGATCACAAAAGTACTTAAATTGACGTAAAAATTCATTTTATTTACAAAAATAGACATTATTACTTTAGGTACATTACATCTACATCTGCCATACCCATATCCACTGCATTCCATGTAATAAATAGTATTTTAGTCTAAGTTCCTAAAACCAAATTATTGATAAGTATTAATACGACCATCTACTCGCAATGCTTCTGTTAAACTTTTGAAATTAAATTCTTTTGACATTAAATGGGACTATATTGTTCTTAAAATCTCAAATGCAATAGAATGAGTTCAGTAAACCAGACTGACATTAGTGTTTGTCAGGCAAATGAATCCGAATCCATTTTCAGTTCCATTCTTCTGCAGCAGTTGTTACTGGTAAGATTTGACAAAAATAGTAAATACTGGTATTACTTATAATGTGCATGATGTATTTATATGTTTAAAAATTGATAACGCAGCCATATGAGATGAACTCAACTCCTAAAGGTTACGCGCTGATAGTGAACAATGTTACATTTGAAGGCTATGAATATTTGCGAAGAACAGGAGCAACGTACGATACACAAAGATTTGCTGATTTATTTCGCACGTTAGGTTTCACTGTCTACGAATTGGAAGATCTGACTACAGAGGTATAATTGATATTCTTTTATGGATTTGAATGGCAGGAATAGTATTTTACGCATATAAAGATTCTGACATAATCTTTATTAATTAAAAATCAAGAAATTAACGCAAGAGGATAGTAATTACAAAGTAAATGCGTAATACATTTATTTAAGGAATTATGGCACGCTATGGAAATGTTTCAAGAAAGATTTATAGACGATCCTGCCGATTGTTGCATAATGTGTCTAATGAGCCATGGAACGGAAGGGAATTATATTTTAACGTACGATTCAAAATGGATTAACATCAGAAGCGATCTTTTAGCCAAATTCAATTCTAAAAATTGTCCCCAGCTGAAGGGAAAGCCAAAAGTTTTCTTTTTTCAATGCTGCAGGTAAGAAATATTTGAAATATATTGTAAATATCCAAGATAATTTTATAAACACAAATATTTATAGAAAATCTGTTATTTATAATTTATTACAAAAATTAAAGATACAAAATATAAGTTAATATGAAATATTATTTGTATTTTTGTGTTTTGCAAACCAGAGGAGATAACACGGATCTGGGGGTTACTATTTGTGAAAGTGAAACAGATTCAGGTACTAATGAAATAAATTACGAAGAAAAAATTGACAAATACCAAGAAAGTTTAGTTTTAGAAGATATGCTCGTGTGCTATGCTACAAATGACGGTAGGCACCATATAGTTATGATATTAGTTATAAACATTAAGTTTGTAGACAGAATAAGTGCTTTGGGTTATGTTTGGATACTTTTTGGTAATGCAGGTATTTTAAATATCTAGGTTATTATGCATATCGTCAACCATCTGAAGGAACATGGTATATACAACTTCTTTGTTCTATATTCAAAGAGTACGCAGATAAACTAGATATTTGTGAAATGCTGAATTTGGTAAGTAAACTATTAAAATAAATAACACTTCCCTTCCCACCATTACCTAATAATAATTACCAATCTCCAAAAAATTATGTTTTATAATATCAGTTTTGCATATATATAGTTGGCCGGAATAATGTCGACAAAAGCTGGAGATAAAGGAGAAAAGCAAATATGCCCATTCACAAACTATGGATTCTCACGAAAACTTTATCTTAGATAACGGGGAACAATATTTTTGTAGTTTAAGATATTTTACAGTTTTTATTTTCGCAGTATGGATATTTAGATAGTAATGCAATGGACAAGATTTCTTTTTATAAATTATAAATAGCTTACTATGTATTAAGAATGTAGCAAGATTGTCAATGTTTTTTATACAAAATTAATTTAATAAAGTTTGTGCAGATGCCACCATTCCTTCTAAAACCTCAGAATGATTTTTCATTAACCATTTCTCAGCTTTGATGACAATTAAATCCCAGGACGATTGCAAGTGGGATAGCCTAGTCGTTAAATAAACGATCGCCAACACTGTGGCCCAAGCTGTATCATCCCAATCATTTTCTCGAGATTCTGTAATAAATTACAAATAAATTATATTTTTCATTACTTAAGTATAGAATATATATATAAATGTGTGCACGTCCCCAAAATTAAAAATTCGTGAACTACAAAAATTGTGCCACGTTTCTACGGAATTCTGTAAGAAATCTCCGGTGGGGATTGCAGAGGGCTTAATTGGACCATTTTGAACCAAATATTTTATTGTGTCCATTATGTATAAAGTGTAGTATTCTTGGACTTTTAATTTTTGTACCAAACTTTCTGTACATTTTCATCTGTGATACCAAATTCGGTACTTGTTTTTCTCATTTTAAAAAAATCTTACCCAATTGAATATACAACAGCTCAGCAATTGAAATCGCATCGCACAACTCCTCCGTAAGCTCAAAAGATCCAGAGAAAGATTGTAAGAGAGCAAATTCATGCACTTGATTTACAATTTCGTTTTCCCCACGATGACAGTCACAATTACCGTCATCTTCAAATTCAGAGAAGAAATCCAGTGGGGACTCACTCGTTGCAGATAAATCATCTCTAAAATCATCAATTTCCAACTCTTGTCGGAAACTATCGCAATCTATATAATTCTGTACATTTTCTGTTTTCTTGGCACAAAGACTTTTTGAGCAATGTAAAGGGATTTGGTAATTAGAGTAGCTCAGTAACGATCTCAAGTCTTTTTCTCCTTTGGCAGATATTTTTGCTTCGACAGATAAATCCTGAACACAAGCTTCAGAAGAACACAGTTTTGATAATCCTGGATTAGCAGACGAAGAAGCTGGAAAACAATCTTCGGGTTCTGTTGGTAAAATGTAATCTGGTCCGGTATCTTCACATTTCATGCTTAAGCAACAAGTAGACTTTTTGCAACAGGAATTTGTCGGCTGCAGGGGAATCCTTCTTTGCTGAATTGTTCCCGAATGGAAATCTTGGGTTCTTTTCGATTCGTCAATCATAACGTAGGAAGTGTACTTTGAAATTATTCCTGGACAAAAAATACAAAGAAAAAAATAGAATATTTAGATTTCAGAATATTTTTCAAATTGTGTTCAGTTTTTGATTTAAAATAAAAATACCATTTTCACAAGATAATGAAACGATTTTGTCTTTAAGGTAATCCTGATAAGCCCCTTGTTCTTCAAAAGGAATATTCCCATTACAAATTAATGTTTCGCTTTCTTTTTCCAACTCCCGAATAATTTTCATTGTTGCCAATCCCCGAATTAACCCCGAATCTCCCGAGTCCCTTTCTTCGTCAATCTGCGTTAAATAATTAATATAACTTTTACATAACCTAATTATAGTTATAATGGTACACACTTTAAAAATGTATTTTTGCCGTACTGGAATTTTAACTGAAAGCATTCCGTCAGGGCTGGTGCCACTAATAGAAATCCCCGTTGGAATTTTACCGTAAAATATCCCGAAAACTAATAACGGAAAGCCATTAAATAACGGAGCAATTTTTCTTGGAGCTTGATGACTTTCACTTCCAGGAACGCTCATGAAACCATCCCATTTTACATTTATATCTGAAACAAACATATTATTAAAATCTATTTAAGAAAAGTGTATTTAACGAATCTTTTACTGTACCTGTAAGAGAAGGAGTTAGGGCAATTTTAAGTTGGTCCAAAAGTTTTACATCCATTTGCTCGTTATCTGACACAAAATCAGAAATTCCATTCCCAGCTTTGGCAATTTTATCCAAAAGAGATTTCGAAACAGATTCTCCAATACCCAACAATGAAACTCTCGTATTGTGAACATTGGTGCTAATAAGGGATATAATGTCCTCAGTATTTAAAATCTAGAAGAGGAATACAGAATTAATTTAATTAATAAATGCTGTGTATAGCCTTGAAATCACTAAAATCTTATATATTTGCACCTGTTCATTATCAGTAAGAAGAAATAGCTGTCGGAGATAACCAGGAACGGGAGTTTTATTGAATATCGCAGAAAAGAGTTCGGATAATTGAAATTGAAAACCACCCGTATTTGTAACTATATCTGAAACACAGTTTAACAATTTTGTTTAGCAAAATTCATAAATACAAAAAGATGCCTACCCTCATTAAAATATGTCTTACATAACTGTTTTTAGTTTACATTATTTTTTGGAAACGATTTAAATTTTACTTTTTATATGATGAAGTGCCTTAGATAAATTCTCTTCGTTATACTGGGCACTTTCGGGAAACAAAAATTCATATGCGTTACCAAATCCAACAATATTGAAATATGAATCGACAGGAATTGAGTGAAGGAATACCTGGTTTTTAAAGATTGAAATTTACTACACAGATTACAATTTTCAAATTTTGCATTGCACAATGCAAAAAAATATTTTGCATACCAGGAGAGCAGATTGGACCATCTTAATCGTATTTCCTTCCATGGAACCAGAGCGATCCATAGCTAAAATCAATTCTACTTTCTGCTCGTCCGATTCAAGTTTAGGAATTAAGTGAGCCATTACAGCCAGTGACTTGTCGTCAATTTTCTATTGCAAAATCAATGGAGCTATTAATTCCCCTGTATTCTACAACTTCGTAGCTATAAACACTAATTAATTATGGCAAGTGGATTCAAATGAAAATAGTCTATTTATCAAAAGTATATTATGAATATTTTTCTAAAGAACATGTTATAACTTTTGGTTGCAAACTTGTATTAGTTAAGCTGGCCATTGTAGTTAAGTGCATAAGTATTTAAAATTGATGGACTACAAAGATTTTCCACAATGTAAAATGTTTTTGGAACTGATTCTGTAATTCTGAAGTTTGGTGTAAATCTTGTACTTTTAGTAAAGTTTTTTTTTACAAAATTCTAAGTTGACTAAAGTTGTGTTCGCTTTTACTTATCAAATAATACTTTTTCGAAATAATATGAGTGTACTTATTAACTCGTAATTAGGATTTCTTACTTCAGAATAGACTCTTGGTCTCTCAACTTCTTCCGGTGAGATAAGAAGAACAAAATCTCTATTCATATCCTTAGCTTGCGCTGTCACATCGACAAATGCTGTTGTCCAGCTAATTTTTCCAGGAACCGGTTCAACTTGGCTCACACTGACATTATGCGATGGACTCTCTATCTTTGCAAGATTTCCTTCAAGGGAAACTTTCACTTTTATCGAAACATTATCTGATTGAGAAAATTTCTTTTTAGAGGACGAAGACTGATTTCCTCCAGAAACAGTTTCAGTGGATTTGCTGGAATTCGGGACAATGGCTTGTGGAAGGGAAAATTCTACAGAATCCTTTCCGATTTCATTCCCAATTTCAGTTATGTAAGTGAGGTAAACAGTTATTTGGTCTTCTGGTTCAATTGAGCCGATATCCACCTGGAAATTAATAAACTGTATCAGCAACTGTAAGTAAGTTTATAATGTATATATGTACAATTTTGAAGAGCTTTTTATCAATTTTTTATCTTTATTTGTGTCGCAAGAATTAAAACGCAATCAGATAAATAGACAGACAGACGTTCACAGCAAAACCATAATGTTGCTCAAAAATCGCTACTTAATAATGAAATTAAAGCATCAATATAGTGGAGTTTATATTCATGGAGAACTTATTGTCTCGTTTCTTCCAATTTTAATTCTTTAAGAAAGATTACATTATAACATTACTATTATGTAAGTTAATTAATTTTAAGATGCAATGAATCTAACCCTGAAAACATCTTTATTTGTTTCTTCTTCTGCTAAAAGATCCGTCCTGTGCTCCTCCAAAGCCTTAATATATTGCCTTTTCGCATCTCCTTTTGTTTTAACAACTCCTCTGATTGTTTTTCCATTTATTTCAACTCTGAATTGTGTAATTGTTATAGAAGATGGTAAAGGGAATGTGTAAGCAGCTTGAGCTCTCCAGTTTTTTGAGTGGACATATTTTTGCTGAATCTCAACAAGAGCTGCTACATGGATAATGGACACTTGGACTAAGACACTTTCGAATGTTACTGGAATATCTCTCTCAATTGGGTCAATCTGACAGCATTCATAATATGACAAACCAAAGTCCTCTGCTTCTGTACAAGAGGGGTCAAATGAAAATAGAGCCATGCTACTAATCACATCAAATCAATTTTTATTGCTTTCAATTTGGTTTACTATTTACGATGTAAATACTTGTATATATGTAATTTAATTTGTAAAAGGAGTCTGTACATGTCAAAGATACTCGGAAATTAGAGGAAAAACTGCAATTACCATGACATTTGCATGTACATATTTATGTGTAAAATACTAGTACTCTATTATATCTGTATGAATAATAAATAAAGTTGAGAAAAGAAATTATATGAAAAAGAAAAATTGGCGACGATATGTAAAGTATTGCTGATGTCAAGTTATATTAAATTTTGTAGTTTCTAGTGCGTTATTGAGCTCATATTCAAACAGTACAGACAAGCTCACCTTCATAATACATAAATCCTTTAGCGTAGGTCCTTTGGTACAAATTAGTGAAGGTAATGTACTAACATTATAGACATATAGACAAACTATTTACAATTTCCTACTATTACCTAATTACAAAACCATGCGTACTGTAAATGATGTGATATGTATCCACTAATTAATATAATATGTGTTTTCTGCAGATCATACTACAGTCATGGAATCAGCCAGAAATATTCCTTTGTTTATTTCGGAGAAAATTCTGGAATATGTACCCAGCAAAGATAGAAAGAATTGTCGCCTCGTCTGCTATAACTGGTGTTATTTAATCGACTTATACCTCGGTTTCAAGATGAAGCTCACAAGAGCAAACAAAGCCTCGGTTTTTTATTCAGATCTGCTTCGATGCTGCAATTCCCTCAAGATCTGCAAAAATGCCGGAGCTGTACAATGGTACTTTTGTCCCTTTTGGAAAACTCTTCAAACTATTGAAATTCACGGAATTATCCTGGTAGACAACTGGGTCCTTCTACTGTCCTCGTGCGAAAACCTTGAATTCGTCACAGTAAGCGCCCTTGATGAGCGAGCAGCACGAAAATTGGCCACGGGCGCCATTGAGGATGTTCGAAATCCTGAAGTATTGATGCCAGTGACTGTAAACAGTCGCAGTCTGCGAAGAATCCGTTTCATAGAAGAAGATGGTCTTATGGATTTTCTCCATGTCGAAAGAGTTCTTGACACCATCGGGATTGTGCCCTATCTTCGCCAAGTTTTAATTTGCAGATCGGAGATTAAGCCGTTGTTCGGTAGTCCGATTGAATATCTCCAATTTCGAACTACGATGGTTTCCTTGATGGGTCGAAATCCGGCAAACACAATAAATTTTTCTTTAAATAACAGAATATCATCATCTTCTGATGTTGCATTATGGGATCG
>JAQFYC010007059.1:0-11115 GCA_034694165.1 Tomocerus mixtus
TAACTATTACTGTACTTACTACATTTACTACTAACTATTACTGTACTTACTACATTTACTACTAACTATTACTGTACCTACTACATTTACTACTAACTATTACTGTACTTACTACACTCATATAACTACAATACTAAATAAATAATTGATTAACTACGTAATAATATTTTGTCCAATTACCAACGTCAAAGACTCGAACCGAACTACAAGCCTATAAGTATAGAGTCGAGGCTAGGAAAGTATTAGCTGATAGAAAGTGTTAGTCTTACTCGGTCTTGTACCCCTCTTACCCGAAGATTATTTCCTGACACAGAGTGCTCCCTGTGCCTGGATGTGATACTTGTTCGCTGTCGGATTAAAGCCGTCACTTTCTCAAATTCCTCCACGTCAACGTCCCCGTCCCCGTTCAGGTCAAACATCCGAAAAGCGATTTCAAAATGACGACGCGAAGCTACAAACCAAACAAACACATTTTATTTATTTCTGTCGCATATTTAAATTATTCCATTTAAATAATAAAAAATATTTTAATTAATAGTCAGTTTTACTTGAAAGGACAGTAAGAAGGAAAACGTAGTCGGAGAAAGAGATGAGACCGGCACTTCCCAGTTTGTAGAAAATGCTCTCTGGGTCCAGTTCCAACTCCAGGCGGCCAGCCAGCTGCTTGCAGAAAATAAAACACATCGTCCAGTTTTTAATTGGGAAATGGGGGAGGGCATGCGATGTACTAATTACTATAACTATTCTAATTAATTAGTAATTTGTGTATGTGAGCACAAGAGTTGACAGGCGAGTGTATTAGTTGGTTATCTATCAGTAATAGTTAGTATAGTAAACATATATGTGTCAATTAAGTTAAGTAGTTAGTAATTGTATGTGAGTTAGTTTTAGTTAATAAGTATACAATCATTATACAACACCATTAATTATGTCATCAACTCAAAAAGAGAATTACCAACTGAAGAACTGAATTCAAGAACTGAAGAGTAAATAACGCAAGTCAAAGTCAACCCATCCAAACGAAAAATTAACTCAGACTGAAGAACGGAGGAGAACACGAACGAACAACTACCCAACCAACTGCTCTATTTATTTACTATTAAAAGGCGTGCTTTACGAAGACGAGGAGTGTACTCTGGCCAAAATAATTCAGATTTGCGCTTGCGACCACATAATGATGTGACATTAGTACCAAAAAATTCGCCAACATTTTTCCTAGAAGGCACTGTCTTAGGAATTTTGAAATAACGATTGCATGTACTCTAATTTATTTAATGCAAAACAAAAATCGAGCACTTTTTGCCTAATTTTTTAACACAGTCAGCATAGTAGGACAAAACAGACTCTAATTAGTTAACATCTTGTAAATGTGACAAAATATGCAAAATCCGAAGACAGACTTTTCTGCTCTTCCAGATGGTAATTTCTAATTTCAAAAAATTTGTAGAATCACTCAAAAAATGGAAAAATTTTTAAACTTGAACAATTATATTAAGTTAATCTACAGGTTCTGACTTTTACACGTGAAACCTTACCATCGTAAATGCACCCTTATTTACTAGCAATACTAGAAACTAGGGCAGTAAATAACTAAAGATTTAAAATCATATGTAATATCCCATATATTTACTAATACGTTTGTTATCTGCATAATATATTATTGTTTGTAGTAGTGCTTTTAGGATTTCCTTAGGGGTTAGCAGTAGCAGCCGTTTCTAACATGAAAACGGGTCACCAGAACAAGTTAGTCGGAAAAAGGCAACACATTCTGGAGGACAATCTTTCTGGATTTGGTGGATGGGGATGATTTTTTAAATTTAGATAATTTTGTGACCTAAAACAATTTAGAGAAAAGCAAGTTTTGAGTAGGGATTTACATGGGAAGAGACACAAGACAATTTGAAGATGATTATCAGCAAAAAAGTGAAAATTTCGTGGAATCTGAGCTCTTTCGAAAGATCCTAATGACAACTTTCTACAAGGAATTTCTATTCATTCAATTCAATTTCTATCTCATGACAGAACTGAAATCATTTTTCCCCATAAGAATAACACGGAGAAAGTCTGTTTTTCTGCCAATAAACGCTCTCTATTTTAACGCGCGTAGTTTGCTAGTGGGTACCCCGCCCTTAATTATTCTGGGGCTAGACAGACGCATGCATGGGCAAGACATAACAATAACGGAATCCATCCAAGTGCCAAATCAAATTACAATTATTTTTGAAATGGAATATTTGAAAACGAAATAAAAGATTTACCTACTAGCTACATTTCTATTGGAGGATGAGAGGAATTTGTTTGGGAACATCATGATCTGGTCTAATTGAAACTATATTTTGCTTTTCTAAAATGAATATACTAATTGTTATGTATAATTATACTCAAAAAATTAATGAAAGAAGAATTTACATAAGCCTTATATTTAATGGGACTTCCAAAATAGCTACTTTACCTCAAAACATTACACCTTTGCCTAAAATATATTAATTTACCTCAAAAAGAGGATCCCCTCAGCAAACACTCATTTTCCATAAATCTTTTTTAAAAAAAAGTAATGTAACCTTAGTTATAATGAAAATTATAACATTTTTTAGGACTCATTGAGGCGATCCCCATTTTTGAAGCGAATTGATACTAGTTTAGGTAAATTGAATATTATTTGAAGTGAAGCAATTATTTTTAAGGTTCCATTAAATATCAGCTTTTATATATTACAATTTAGACTTTGTCACACATCACAAGCGATTGACAAATGTGATTTGAAAAGTGGAGCAGGAGGCAACACTTAACACTACGATAATATATCGTCCGACAATATGGTCAACTAAATAGCATCTATTGTTGCCATAAATGCATAATTACTGATATATTTGCATTCGGGATAGACATCCTGTAGGCTTAATTGTTATTATTTAATTGAATTAATCAATATAGAGCACAGTTTAGTTTAGTAGAATTGATTATTGATTATATGTAAATAGTAATAGATATTCAAATTCTCACAACGACTCAAAAAATGTAAACTCGTTTATAAATCACTTCAGCGATTCAAAAGACTCGATTAATCACACTAGTAATGTTTGGTAGTCATTAAAACTAATGTACATTCAACTATTTTTAGGCTTGGCGAACGCTTTTTTTGAAATACTCATCTACCAAAATATGGACAAATTACTACTAAATATTTATGGGAGTAGGTTAGGTAGATAAAGATAAGGGCAATTCATATGTAGGACGATGGAAATTGGTCAAAGAGTTGGAGAAAGTTCCATTTGGTCTAACACCTAGGCTAGGAAAGGGAGAAAGAAATATTATAGAATGGGTCATCACTAGCCGTAAGAGTTAGCAGTCTTCCTTATGGATAAGGTGTTGGACAACTATTTAATTAGCTACACTTTTAATTCATACATATTACAGAAAAAAGGAATCTACCGCCTACGGACAAGACAATTATTAACGATCAATAGTTAATTACATACAAACTAGTACAAACAGACAGACAATATACGATTGACAGGACAAGACAATTGGCATTGTCATTGACACAGAAGAAATGATAAGAGTGATGACGAGCAGAATGAAAAAGGTGAGTTAGCACCGAAAGAGAATAATTAAGTAAGTGGAGTTACTGCGACTATGCTGAGACACCCAGCAAGTATTTAGTAAGTGAGAGTTAGCAACAATCTTTGCAAATAATTGACAAAAGGATAATTATAACAAAATTGAGAATATAAAAATGTGCAGAAGAAAAGCTGGTGATTGGTGAGAGTGAGAAGCGAATGTGAAGTGATGAGATTGACAAAAGATTGAGACAGAAAGATAGAACAAAGAGAATATTTCAAAGAATTAAAAGAAGAAGAAGGTAAAGAGAAGAAGAGAGTTAGAGAGATTACCTCCCCATAGGTCTGAAAGACAAGAGATTGACCAACAAGATGAGTAGGAGTCAAGAGTTTGAGTGTGGCAGAAAGATGAGGAGGAACAAACAGGTTTGAACAATTAGTTTCAGAAATATATAACAATCACACAGAAATACATTATTTTCAAATCTATCACAAATAGTATTGAGCCAAAATAAGTAAGTTTAAGGAAGTATCCTCCTCCCACGTACGTATCAATTAGTTAGTCACATTATCTTGGAAATAAGTCTCTAGACGTCAAATCACAAACAAATTAGAAATAGCAAGAAGCTGCTGGAAAAACTTACTTTTGGGTCGTAGCGCTTAAACTGGTCCAAACCGAGACCTGCATATTCATTTATTTTACGAAATTATTAAGTATTTCAATTTGCATGAATTAGTATTTGTGTGTAACTAGAAGATAGAGCCTGACCGTCGGGTTGTTTGATCCCTGGAGTAATGGATCTGAGAAAGTCGTCTGGAGTCATGAAAACCTCATTGTCCCCATTTGAGTGAATTACTTGCAATGTCGCAAAGTAGCGGAATGTTTTGTCTGGCGTCGAATACTGACGAATCCGGTTCTCGTACTCGATTATCTAAAAAATTAATACAAATGTAATTAAATTTGCTCATTTACACGTGAACGAGGTACTGAAATCCCTTGGAAAACGATTTGATATCAAATAATTTCCCCAAATAAAATATTTCAAGTTAAAACAGATTTGTTTTTGATAACAGCAACCTTTCTATCTCGAAATCCAACTTTTGTTGATTTTTTGTTGGAGCCAACTAAATCATTTTTGGAGGACTCCGCATCATCCCCATTCAAGGCAAGCTTATCCGGGTTTTGGGATGACCTGGACTTGGCGTGAACTGTCATTAGGTTTGACATCTGCTCCTTCCAATTGTCAGCCGTTTGGGATACCCTGAAAATCATTTACTTGGAATTAAGGCTTGCAGTTGACTGATTAGAAGACTTAAAGGCGTGCATCTATCTGCCTCAAATCTACCCATCAAGTTTTAATTCATACATTAAAGGACTAATAATCACATTAATATTATAACTGACACAACAATATATTAATTGGCAGTAACATATTAATTGATGCAATTACAAATTGGGTCAATTTGCACATTAATGCCTTAATGCATGGATTATTACGTAACTGTGCCAAGTAATACGTTAATACATGGAATAATTAACATTTGACTTTAGTCCTTTAATATGGATTAATACAAGATAGGGCCTGGGATCTAAGTTGACGAGGGCTGTTGTGGGTGGGGGCTAATAGAAATTGTATAATGCCCAAGATAAATTAAGTTGAGTAGGTAGTAGGTATGGCTGTAGATATGCAGCAATGAAAGTGACTTACCATTTCCAGTCCACGTAGGAAAATACTAAAACTGTACCGAGCATTGTCAATAAAGTTTTACTGGAGAGATTGTCCGAGATCAATTTATTTCCTGAGTGTTCATTTTCCTTTTGTTGTCCATAATTTGTAGAGTCTGACTCTGACTCTTTTTGCTCAATGGCAGGGATTTCGGAAGATTGTAATTGGGGCTGGGCTTGGGGGCTCCCACCTCGTGCAAGGCTGGAGCTGTAGGATGTGTTGGAAATGAGTCTGTTGATGACAGTGGCCCCCCGAATGTCCAGAATCCTGGAATGGTTCACAGCACCCGTCGCCAACCGACCAAGGGACACAACTCCAAACATTATTTAGTGTTCAATACAATAAGTGACCCAAATTTCATAAAAGTCCTTCCTTCCATCCAAATCCACAAACAACACGTCAATCTTCAACTAACTAGATTAATCCAAAGGAATAAATAAAGTATAAATTAGGTCTATAGTAATAAATAGTAAGTTTTTGCAAACAATCCTGTGCCTGGCCCAAAAGTATACCATTCGGAAAACAAAATAAATTAAAATAAAGATATTTTATTATATAACTATTTAGTAATTTCGAAGTACTTTCATTAGCATTTCATTATACCACTCACACTTTTATGGCAAATAGAAGAGATAGTACTGTCGCTAATTATTTCTTTGTCACTGTCAAACTGTCAACTGGGATCCCAGCTGTCCCCAAACACCAGTATCGGGCCCAGAATATACCGCCGAAGATAGAAGTATACATTGTCCTCATTTAAAAATGTTTGTTTCGTGGATCTGCATTATAAAAGCGCTTCCGATGATTTCTGAAACAAAAAATATAATTTATCATTAATATTTATTATATCTTCATTTTAATGTTTAATATTTATTCTTTGCAATTTTAGAAGAACTAACTAAAAACTAAAACTTAAGTTGACTTAAAACTCTTCAACTAGTAATATCGCAATATTCAATTTCAATCGCAAATTTGGCACTGGTTTGCCAATGATGTCAAAACATTCAAAATTTTTGGCATTTGTCCCCGTAAATGATAAACTGTAAATTAGTGTTGTAAACATACAAAAGATCCTCCAATCCGAAGTTGGAAGTGTACAAAATGAAGAAAAGGCAGCAAGCGCAGGTGGTAAAAATTAATTGAATAAATAAATGTAATAATTGATAATGTATTATCTGTGTCAATAAATATATAAATAAATAACTGTCAACTGTTAGGTGATAACTTGCCGACAAAGGGTGCAACCAAATTAAAATGATTCTTCTAAAGGGCGACATGAATGATTAATATTGATGATTACTATCAATGATTGATTGTTGAATGATGACTAAACCGCTTTACCTGAATTTTAACAATAAATATTTTGTGATTATTGCGTATTGCGTTGCACAGCAAAAACAGCAAACCTTCCTCGGCCGTCTCTGCTGATTTTGTTATTCCGCATTAACTTTGCCAAATTCACACATAGACTTGCCCTTCCTTCGAATAGAAATCTGGCGCAAGTTCTGTGTGTGTTCCATCAGCTGATCACTATACGAGACGAGACAACCTATACATGAACGTTACCTTTTAGTTTAGAGCTTGTCAATTAAAATGATATATTATTATGTACCTTAGGATTGTTATTTATTGGATCTCGCAATCTCTGCGCCTCCAAAACAGAACAAGAACAATCTAATCTAGATGTTGTAGAACAGTATTTAATATTTTATACAACTGTTTACATCAGAAATTGAAGAATTAATTGAAGTTAAGCCTGAAAAAACTCAATTACATGCGAATCATAAATAAATTAATAAAATTGTTCAAATTAAAATTCAATTAAAGATCTTTCCCGCTGGCTAAAAATTATTCCTAGCAGTATGTGTGTAAAAATATTATGCAGTACAATCTGCCATTTCAATTTTTCTTCACCCTCAGTTCATCTTTTGGGTTGTATAATATTATTTTTAGAAATAAAAAGCCATTGTGCATTGTACATTCAACGTAAAATAAAGAAATAAATTATTGTAACATACGACATAGCTATATTCATTTTATCACATTTAGTTAAGTGCAGATGCCCGCCCACCGTAGTAACTACTTTAATACGAGTGTGTACAATTGGTAAATAAATTGGCACACAATAATGTAGATAAGCACACATTATAATGAAATTAAAATTAGCTTCCACATATTATATACTATACCAGCTATCGTTTACATACCTGGCTTAATTCGTTAGTGGGTTTGTCCCCCTCCTCGGTACATGTATTTTTGTTGCTTGGTGACGTAATCAGACAAATGTAGCATTGGAGAAAACATTGACTGTGTGCTACTCTATGATTTTCTCTTTGTGTGTACTGAGTAGTAGAGATAAATATTTAGCTTTCACCTTGCCAACGTGGTAAAATTTGAAATGTTATCCTTTGTTCATTGAACATTATTGATTTTCTCATTTGCATTTGGAACTTTTACTATTGCTATTTGACACGGAACGTATTAGCAGTTGATTGTCATCTCACCGAGAGAAAATCTTAGAGTAACACACCCATTTTTTATGTAAAAACTAAATTGATGGGGGATAAACCTGAAGAGAGAATTGTCATTTCATCTCACATTCAGCGATCATCAAGTTAGCACCCAACCCCCATTAAGTTAGCTCCCATCAGGTTAGCACCCAGCGCCCGTCAAGTTAGCACCCAGCCCCCATTAAGTCTTTGTCCATCAAGTTAGCACCAACCTCCATTAAGTTTGCGCCCATCAAGTTAGCACCCAGCCCCCATTAAGTTTGCTCCCATCAGGTTAGCACCCAGCGCCCGTCAAGTTAGCTTAGTTAATACACTTCTGGAGAAGTGTATTAACATTCGGGAAGACTTCTGGAGAAGTTTATTAACATTCTGGAATGAAATTTTGGATGTTGCGTTAATCGACTTTGCTGTCATTTCGAAATTGTCTTTGGCTCAATATACTACTATAAATCGAGTATATATATTGTTAGTTTGTTTGTCTCACTTTTTGAACCTTGGCAACGATGAAAATGAAAATAATTGCTGACTGACTGCCCTTTTTACTCCTGTAAAAAAATCCTGTTTAACTTTTCTTCCTTAAAAAATATTTGAAGGGGTTGTGGGTGTATGGGACCCTTTATTAGGATTTCCCAAGATGTATTACACAAGATTTATTCACCGCTACATTTCTAGACTCGCCCGTAGCTTCGCACGGGCTAAAAATACTAGTTAATTATATAACAATAAACCAAGGTATGTTGTTACGGAGTCTACGATTCTCATAAGCATGGTATATAGTCATGTAGTGCCTAAGCGAAACAGCAGATATGTTTCGCTTATAAGTAACTCATTTCAAAAGCTGTTTTGCTCAAACAGTAAGAAATGTTTTTACTATTTCAAACAAGTATAGTTATTGAAATATGTTACGGATCGACTAGGGCATATAGGTATAGGTTACATACATATACTTACATATCAGTTTATTTTAGCACAAAATCTCAATAGTAAACGTAGTAGTATGAAGTAGCATGCATTTATTGTTTCATATAAATATATACCATATATGCCAAAGATTATTGTTAAGTATATAAAAGCACACATCGAACAGTGAATCATTATGTGAATTAAGAGGTATCCGCAAACTGAACGTGGAAGTTGTAGACTTCCATTGGATCAAGAAAAATGGTATCCTTTGCCTTCAGCATGGTTAGCTCATGCAAAAAAGAGAGACTTTTCTGTATCACATTATTCCTTAGCACGTTGGGGAACAAACTATTGAGACTCAACTGTAAATTCCAAAAATATTCCTTGATAATTGTCAGTTACCTTATAAAATATAAAATATTTTCCAAACGGCAGTTATATTAAAATATTAAGTTGATTTAAAATTCATACTTGGCCGAAGGAATTCGCTTCACACTTTAAAAACTTTGAATGGCTGTCAAATCTTGCATCGAACCCAAACCGATGGATTAAAACGGCTGCCCCTTGCATTGGAAAATAACTGTGATCATCTAATGAATCTGTGAAATTGGCTAGTGGAATTGTGTCAACGATTTCCACGTCACAAGCGATGCTTTTACTCGGTTGGTAATCTGCAATATGTAAATCTTCTTCCAAATTGTATTCGGGATCCGTTGCTACTGTACGAAATATTTGCAATGGATGGAGTAACTGATTTCGTATCAAATTCGCAGTTAATGAGAGCATTGGAGCCTTTTCTTCCTTTCTCCCATCCTATAAAGTATTAGGAATGTAATTCAAAGTATGAATGGAAAATATTCTTGAATGCAAAAACTTAAGAAAATTGCAATCGCATAATATAGGTATCATACCTGACAAAATGGTGTTTCGAAAAGCAGTTTGAAGTTGTTTATATTTTGAATAGATTTCCCTGAACCTTGACCAACTCCAAGGTGATCGTCATCTTTTAGTGTTCGATCCATTACAACCTGTAAATACAGTGTGACTTATTGTCGCGAATACACAATGTGAGTCCTAGTAAGATTACGACTCAATTAAGTTTTTTCAATTGTCCAAATTTATGTTATTATTGGTTTTGTATTCAATGAATTCAATTTTACTATTTATTTTCCAGTTAGACAGATATAGAAGCATGCTTTTCTGTTTTCCTATTAACAATATAGATTTCCCATAAAAAAATCTTACATCAATGTGTCCAGATTTTAAACTTGCAGTTCCCACAGGTTGTCCACCTAGTACTGTCATTCGAATATTTGCGTCTTCGATATAAGTGGCAGTAGGCATCGGGTAATAATGACCTTGAAGGGGCATGGAAGGAAATCGTTTCCTTTCAATCATCTAAAAATGATAAATATTGTTATGTACATTACAACTTTTTCCTCAGTATTTATAATATTGGTATTTCGATTTTATCTCAGAATTTAGTAATATTTGTAAAACTAAACGTACCTGAAATCCATTGAGATCTGTATAAGAAGTATTTCCAGAGTCTATGTCACTTTGTAGTCTCATAACCAACTCAAAATTGGTTTTATCTCTAATGTCAATAACATTTCTGATTTCTACTGAATTACTCTCGAGTCCTAAACAGCAAAAGGACAAAGTTTATTTTAAAGGTATTCCTAAAATTAGCATTTAAATAGATTTTTCCTTAAACATAGAAAATATTTATTGAAGCTTAGAATAGTAATCACAATAACGAGATTTTTATTTATGTTTTATTGTATCTAAATTGTGTTTCAGTATACCTGAATGATTGTAAATTGTTATTCTGTGCGTAATTACAGCTAAAGATACTTCAACATAACATTGTAATCGCCCCTTAATTATTTTAATAAAGGAGTTGAGTTCCAGCGGTTTAGCAGGTCCGTCTGGTCTGAATAAGTAAAGGCCTGAAGGGATCCCACCTAATTTCTGCGTACCATACCTGAATACAGATAATAGTGTTTGTTTATGAATTTTGGCAATGATCAACAATTGTCGGTGATTTATATTTTAATATTTTGAATTGTAGTTTTTAAAAAAATTGAAAACTGGTAATTGGACTAACGTAAACAGTCGAATTGTCAAATTGCGTGTTTCTCCATTTTGTTCCAAAGTTTTGACAAATCCATCTGAATCAAAGTTAAGGCAAAAATTGGCATTAGAAATATTTATCTTGTAAGAAGTGTTCTCTTGTAAAATATCAAATTTGTCGTGCTCAAGAGAAATGTTAGTGGAAGTCCGTCCAATGAAAATAATTTCAGGTCTTTGTGCACTGGAAAGAAAAATTCGCACATTTAAATATTTAGGCTGAATTATTATATTTTGGGTAAATTACTATAATTTGGGGTAAAGTAACAATAAATATTGGGG
>JAQFYC010007060.1:0-11114 GCA_034694165.1 Tomocerus mixtus
ATTGCTGAAAACAAAATTAACCTACTTATTTGTATTCGTGTAAACGAATTAATAAAGATAAAATTAGTAGACTTTTGAATTCCTAAACTAAAGATTACAAATAAATGTTCATAATAATTCGTACCAAAATAAGACTATATATACACTTATTTAATAAAATGCTTTAAAATATAAAAAAACTCATGTAAATTGCACACCAAAATTAGTTAATAGAAAATACTTTTGATATTGCATAGATATAGATTCAGTAATTTAGTTTCCATTTTAGACTAAATAAAAACCAAAGAATACAAATTGAAATTCCTTATTATTATCAGTTTTATAAGAGAACCACATTATTCCGAATGAAATTGTCTGTAATGTGTAATGTAAGCTTTAGCAATAGAAGAACACGAATGGACTTAACTTTGGGAGGAACACATTCTCATCAAAAACGTTATTCTCACATGTAGCGTAAGTGTAATGTAATGTAAAACTTTCCCAGGGCAGTGTTTATTGTAATGAAAGTTCCTCAAGAGAAAATGTTAAACATTTTTTCAAAGGCTTTCACTAAATTGCAAAGTGCTTAAACAGGTTTTGTTGTTTATTGACTGTATATTAGTCAGCACTAAATGATTACATTATATTACACCTTTTCTACTGATGATATTCCCCTTCTATTATATTATAGTACTTACAAATCGAGTCATTTCATTCCCAATCAGCTTCCCGTTAGCGTTAACCGTATACTGTAAGTGTATCTGACTTGACATGAGATTATAATAAACGATCCTCTGTGTATCAGATCAGACTCGTCATGAACAAAGTGTGGAGTGGAACTATTTGAGATTTCTTTTCTTGTTGAATTAGTTAGTACAATTAATAGGTTCATTACGGTATTAACAATTCAATATTTTTCTGTAGAATAATCAACAACAGTGCATTGCATTAATTATTACAGTACAGTTAAGTTGACAGTCAACCAACAAGGAAACCAACCAACCAACATCAGATCAAGATCATATCATTATGTATGTATCATCCTACAGCTCATTTTCGTCTTCTCAACCTTCATGACATTATTTTCTATGATTTGATTTGCATTTATTTCTATCTTTATCTTCCCGTGTCCGTATTCAATTCATTAGTTATTTTATTATTGTTACGTAACGTATCTATGTATATAAGTATTTAACAATTGTTGATTTTTATGTAGTAGAATACATACGCCACGCCAACAAACGACGCCATGCTACATGCACACTCACAATCAGTCCAGTCCCATTAAACATTCGACATTTCTCATTCGTACGCGTTCTATAGGATTGGAGACGTAGACGTAAATAGTATAATCATATTCATAACTTAATTAATATAGTATACCGTTCAATTAAAATCTATCATATAATATATACATTTTCATATTTACAACACGACAATTGTTTATTATAAAGTATTTACATACTGTACCCTTGCTTTACTATTATGTATCATCCAAATACATTTATAAAGTAAACAAGTGCCACACATACTATACAAGATAGTAAAGCACAAGTACCAACACAATACAACAAAAAATAACGTAAAACGTAGGTATTAAGCATGATATTTACGTATTAGTAAAGACGAAACAAATATTTTGGTGTTAAGTCAACTAAAGGAGAATACAGTATATTTGACTTACTAATTAAATCGGTATTTAATGTTAGTACACAAACATTTCACTGTTATGCTATTTATGTTGATTATTTATACTTAGGTATGTAATAGTATGTATGTAAGTAGTACAGTACTACAGTACAAGGTTGTGTAAATACAATTTTGTTTGTTAGCGCAGCGTAGATTTTGGTTGCGTGTACATGTTAATACGTACAGTTAATTATTGTGTAATTAACATTATGTTTTACATAAAGAATTAAATACTTTAGTTGTCTTTGGATGTTTCTATATTGAATATTGATTTACTAACTTAGGTATATGGTATGTACTTCCTTCCTAAATGACATGACTTACTAAATCAGTACAGTAATACATAGTGTAACTATATTTATTAATTTCCTTACTTTATTGTGGGTAACTACAGATAGCTAATGGTAGTTCCAGATCCCTAAGTTTATTAGTTTAATTAATTTAGTTACTATACATAATTAAATATGTAATTTATGTATGTACTCAGTACAATTTTAATTATGTTGTAGTTAAGTAGGTTTCCCCAAGGTTTAATTTAAGGTATTGTAATATATGTACGTTCGTTTCTTTCTTAGCGAAAGTGTATTAAATTTGGATAGTATATGTATGCATGTATGTATTGTATGGTATGGTAGTGTTGTCTAGTAATGAATTAGTTTTGAGGCAGATTTTTTATTAATTTAGGCGTAGCGCAGCCATTTTGGTTTGAATTTTTGGATCAAGATGGAATATTCTTGATACATTTTTACAGTACCGTATAGATTGTTAGTTAGTTATGCTTTGCATTTAGCCATGTAATTGCAAAGTTTTCTGTATCCATTGAGTAAGTTATTGTTATTAGGTTTTGCGTACGTACGTAGGTATTAAGAGTCTGTGTTTTACCATTTATTACAATTTTTAATAAGATTATCAATTATTTATTTATGCATACCATGCAATACAATATACAGTACAGACAGAGTACAGTAGAACAGTACAATTAATATCTATGCTAGTAAATAATGTTTTGTTGCTGATATGTATGTTATGTAGGTAGTATGTATTTATTTTTGACCGGGGTTTAGGTCAACCCGAGTCCTCGGCTAAATAGCTACAGCCTAAACATTTTTACTGTACCTATAATATATATTATAGTCCATTTGATTGGGCCTACTACTTACAGATAATAAGAACAATTTGTGTTTATTGTTACAATGGTTACACAATTGGATTATTGTGCATCATGAAAAAGTGCAGATCAGCTTGGCAGTGTGTGCATCCCTTTCCCGTTGGATGAATCACCCAAGTTTAAAGTTATTATTGGTAACTTGGTATTTCGAAAGAAACACCATATTCTCATGTTATTCTAAATAGATAACTGAATTACAAGTACAACTTAAACAGCAATAATAACAGCTTGTGATTGCCAATGACACAGATTTCATTACAAAATTAAAAGAAATTGTCATTAAATATTTGGTCTCCCGACTTTCTATCGTGAGACTCATTTCCTCCTTTATTTTTCCTCTCCATAATCAAATATTTTTGAAACGAGGCTTGGCTGGAGAAAGGTATATAATAATAAGGAAAGGGAAGGTTGGCTTGGGTTTAGTCAGTCACCCCTATAGAATATGTAACATGGGTAGTCTCACAAACATTTTCTAACTTTTCTTCAGTATTATACTTATTTATTATGATCAGTCAGCGCACTACATACTTACTTGAGGGAAACCAAATATAGGTATGATAATCAAATGATCTTGCTTTACAATAGTGACTTATTTCGCCAACCTTGCCTTACACTTACTATTCTTCTCCAATCTCAATGTTTCAAACATATTATTATGATGAGGATATAATTTCTTGGAGAAAAAAATAACTGAGGCAGGAGGATAAGAGTCCCAGGAAGAAAAGAGGTGAGGAGTAAAAGACGGTTAATCAAACATGTAATTTAAGATACTAATGAGAAAACAAGAAAGATTTGTCATTTTATGAGTATACATAGTCGTGATATTATGATAAATATAATTATAGTTCAATATGCAATGCATGTAAATAGTATTTAAATTGACATGAATTTAGACGAACATATTCCTTAATTAGAATTAGTACAGTAATACATGGTACAGTAGAGGTACTGCAAGGAAAATTTTTCTGCTGATCGTGCCCTAATTAAAATCACAATATTCTCTAATTTTAAGTAATTATTTGATTAAAGTTTATAAAACATGCTGGCTGATATGTATTTAATATTGTATTGTATGTAGTCAGCATAGTTATATGCACAGTTAGTTTTTTACCTTAAATTAACTTTAATTCAATGTGTATAATTTCTTAAGTTAGACATATCATATCTGACTTGAAATACAGTAACAGTACAGTAAGTTCAGTATAAGTATGATTAATTAATAGGTAGAGCTCTGTCTTTTCTATAATTCAAGAACGCAATATCAAAGCATAAATAAATAAATGTGTGTTCTGCACTTTGCTTCAACAGCTTATTATCTGTAGTAGTTGTTTCTATATAATAACAGTAACAAGTAACTTTTAGCTTTCAATTCTCGTTCTTCACGTAAATTGTAAGCCTTGAGAATACGTTTAGACAAACAGAATACAACAATCCACATAACATTATTCTCATAAACATTTAAAGTGATGTTTACTTGTAAGCATATACGTAAATATGATTAATTAGGTACTGAAAATGATTATTTAATCTGTTGTTGCTTCCATTGCACTTTCATATTAATACAATGTCTATCATTGTCACTTCACACAGGATACCAAATAAATTGACAAGTATTAATTATTTAGTAGACCAAGAAAGACATTTTTGTATTCCGTAATCGAAGCAAAAAGAAAATTATTTCAATTCAAGATCATACTTATAAGTATAACATTGCATAATGATGATTAATTAAGTAATGTCAGGATAATTCTGAAGTATATTACCATTAATGAGAGTTGTTCTTGTTGTTATGTAGTAGTAAAGCAAGAGAAAAGAAAGAATTCTCGACTATTTGAACACGATTTGATAATTTTAAAATATTACTCGAATAGTTTCAGTCAGCCATGTACATTAAGTTAGACAACAAGTTTTCGTAGTACTAACAATAAGAGTAATCGTAATTATAATCTCAACATACATAATACAATATTTCTTACTTAATTTAACTGTACATGTGTGCCATTTACAAGGTTCGCCATATATATTGTCGTCCTGGAGTTCACTAATGGATAACTTCAGAACCAAAAAATTTCTCAGTTCATTTTCGAGGCATACTTTCACTTTTTTCTCGGCAACATTTACTGCGCCATTAAAATTTTGCTAAAATTTCGTCATAATGAATATACAGAAAATCTTAAGCTTTCCAATGATGTGTCCAATGATGTACCACGAATCTGGGTATTCTTGACTTCTCTCGCGAAGCGATCGCTGAGATAAAAATTTTCTAAAATGTTTTCCAATGCAAAAAAGATGGGCTTTAATGGTTTTCAGGTTATCTAGGAAATAAACTCAAAGTGGACAATATATATGACGGACACCTGTGCATAAACAGGAGAAGGTACTCTTGACATTTTTCTTCTTCTTCTACGCAAGATTTTGGATTTGAACAGAAAGCAAAGGTAATTTACTATTTTCCATAATTGTTCACCAGAAAACAATGAATATATAGGTTTTGGGTTAAATTTTGCACATGAAAGAGCAAAGACAGAATTATTTCCAACAGATTGATGCATGTAGGTAGGTACGCACTTAACCTAAAAGATAAGGTACATTTCTAATGATTTAAAATTTCAATAGACAAATACAATATGAAATGTTGCATATATGTAATATGGTACATATTAGATAACGTATCGTATGTATTTAATTAAGCTTTTTCATTTAAAGCTTCATTAAGGTGTCTTTTATTTCTATAGGTCAATTGTATAAGATATTACGATATGATATGTCCATTATTTGTTAGTTTTATTAAGGAATGTCTGTTCATGTACGTTATATTATGTTAGATTCTTATCGTTAGTTCATAATTATGGTATCATATGAGATTAGACAGTATAGTTGTCAAGATAAGTATAAAAAAACATAATTTGTAATGAAATCGTCTTATTATTGTATTTTGACTTATTGTTATCTCATCAGATCATGTACATACATCAATATCTTCATGCCATGTCATGTCATGTTGCTACTTTTATAATAAGTAGCTACCAATACCAAGGCTAACCTAACTTGTGTGTAGTGTATGTTGTACTCCTACTTTACCTGTACATAGTTAATAAGTAACGTAATCTTAAGTAGTATTCAATTCACGTCAGTATATAGCTTATACGCTTGTCTTGTCAGTTGCTGTTATTTCTGTCTTGTCATACAATTATTCTGTCACATTTGGTAGTTTTATGTTGGTAAGTAAGTATGTAACGTGTTTATAAGTATTGAAGTGATGAGACGAATTCACTTTCAATTTTCAATACGTACGTATTACAATTAGAATACAATACATTGCTACATACTACAGTAAAAACTATTTAATTAGACACATTATATAGTACATAAGTAATAATTTATTTATGTCATAATATTATTGTTATTAGTATATATTCATAAGCTATTTCATTATGCTCAATATTATTTCTTGCGGTACGCCATTTTGATATGTAGTGTAATTTTTTGGTTACGTTTACGTTTACCTTCCGTTTTAGTCACTATAAGTAAGATATGTTGAGTTACCAGCATAGCTAGTCGGATTGATATGTGATTTGATCTAGTCATTCTGATATGATATGTTTATAATGTATCATTGTGTCATGTATTTAGTGTTTATCTAATCTAGGTAAATTAAATGAAGAATGGATGTATTTATGTAGATTAGTATAGTATTTCAGCATTTAGTTATTATGTAATTGTACATATGTATCATAAAGATATCTTTAAGATAATACGATATGTATGTATTATGTAGTATGTATACATTATGAAACTTTTCTGTAAGATCTACATTATACATATTATACATTAGGCTGATGTGATAATAATGTACATATTTAGTTTTTAGTACAGTAATAATTATTGATATGATATTATGTTATATATGTACTTAGTTTTACAATATTAATTCTTCTAATATAGTAATAGTATATATATTATCTATAGATCTATAGCTAAATACATACGTACATAGTATTATTTATGCATTGGTATGTTAACTTTTATAACGTTAGTTTAGTTATTGTTAAAATACGAACTACTACGGACACATTGTGTATGTTTAATGGAATGTCTCTTGTCGCCAGTTCCGTAGTGAAGTTATTATTATCAATTACAATGTAGTAACAGTAACGGTACAATACCAGCTAATCGTACGTAAGTATTATTATTGAATTTGTTGTAATTGTATTGTAAGTATGTATGCATATGTATGTAGGTCTATTGTAGGTAAATGTAATATATTATTTCATATTTGATTAGTACTAAGGTATAGTAAGTATCGCTAGTTAGTAGTTAGTTAGTATTATATTTTTGGATATTGAAATAGTCACTCCGTCGCACTCATTTCATTTCAACACTTATGGCAATTTAGTTTTTTATTAAGTTATGAAGTTTTAGTTAGTTTAACTAGAATGTTTTGGAGCGGAGCACATTAGTAATTGTTTTTCATGCACTTTTTTATCAGTGTTTTAATTTTAATTCGGTCGGACCCGCCGAATTAGCATTTTCATTTGTTTTTGTTTGTAGACGAATCATACCTATGTAATGTATATATAATTTTAGTCCGAAGTTTTAGATTTTAACTTTTTTCTTGTGGAAAAACTAGCAGTTAGTATTATTACATAAGTAAGGATTTGTTCAGTAATTAATTGTAACTATGGATCTACTTACTAATGTATGTACTGCTCACTTAGTATTTTGGAAATGGAATGTATGTTATGTAGCAACAGTTTAGTTAGAACCGTAGGAGGAATTACGTTTTATCTACTACTATATAATTACATACCTTCTACTAAGTTAAGTAACGGTAACAAAATGGCAGGTTTGCTTTAAAGGCTGACTTAACGCTTACTCCTCTTAAAAACAACAGAACTCAATTATAAACAGTTTTCTAATCTCAATTTGACCTTGAGTAATAAATCAACTAGCTAAATACTAGTGTACTACTAGTTTACACTGTTGGCTGGTCATTAATTTTGGTCATAGACTTTTTAGAATCGTTTTTCTATTCTAATCCCACTTACTGAAGTTAAGTCAAGTATCTTAAACCAAGCAATCAATGAGAACGTATTGTTGTAAACTTTATGTTTTAATCCTCTCTACTACATATATATGATGAATACTAAAAGGTGACCTCATATACATTAATTAACATACTTATAATTAAACTGAGATTTGCCTAATAGTATTTCGAACATAATAATTTCTGTTTAAAAAATTGGTAATCTACTAAATTCGTAATACTAATATGTACTGTTTATAATAAGTCATAATTACTAAGAGCTAAAAACTTTGTATAGTTAGCTACATACCCAGTTGTTAATATAATATTATTTTGAGGATGACTCGTCGCACTAAGTCAAGTCACAAGTTGGAAGAAGTTTTCGTACAAGTTACATGGTAGAAGTCAAGTTGATTTGATTTGATGATTGGTATTGGTATAGGAGTTTGAATATTTTTGTATGTATGTAATGTACTTATTTAAATTGAGATTAAGAGAGAAGAATGCGAGGAGAAGTTTATGGAGTAAGACAAGACCGGTTCATTTCCCGTAACAATGCATTAGGTAAAGGTAGGTAAGATAGTTTGGTAGAGGTTGTTAATATTATTATTATTATGTAGGTAGTTAGTTAATTTACTTTAGTTAGTATTACTATTGTATGTATGTATAATATTATTTATATAGTATAGGTATTATTATCAGTAGTGAAATATTGACTTGATTGATTCATTATTATTGGTTATTTATAGTTTTGTTTCAATTTGGTAGTTTGATTAGAGCTGTCTGTGTTGAGATGAATTTATTGTTGACAATCATGACATTAGACGAGCCATGAGGTTCTTTCTGTGGTTTGGTTGAGACTGAGTGGAGATGGTATTTGCGAAGGTGCTGATTTTTTACATCATCCGGGAATTAACATCGGAAACTCCCGTCAATGCGAAAGTTGTGATAGTATGGCAATGGCAAGGGGAACGGCTGAAAAACGGAAATCAAGTCTTGCTTTGAAGTTGTCGATTTTGAAGCATCATCATATCATCATCAATATTATATATAATTTCATAATCTACTTATTACTTTAGTTTTTATAGTACGTATAGTATAGTATAAATACTCATGATAAACAGAAGCTAATAACTAAATAACAACAAAACAATAAACATAAAGAGGGTAGTAGGGTCACAATTAAACAACAACTCACACTAAGATTGTACAGCACTAAATATGTAGCGGATAGGTATTAGGAGATTTAGAGTACTCTTTTTAGCCATTTTATAGAGTAAGATGAGAATGACAACAACGGTACGGTAACGGATACATAATGAATACAAAAACAAAACACTAAGTTTGCAATTAGTTAGATATATGGTAAGTGTAGGAAGGGGAGAGAGAGATTCAAGAACAATTAAGAGCCATGAGTTCTCTATACAATAACTATTTGTATTGGATATTTTTGTAAACTAATTTAATTTGTTTAGTTAGCTAGGTTATGGTTGCCGCCGAACCCGCCGTTGAAGGAAGTAGACTCCAACCATAATAATGAGTATAATTAATGCCACTATGGATATTGTACCTAATGTCACCAGGAGGTCGCTCGACAACATCGTTCCGGCGATCGGGCAGTTTTCTGTCGGTTGTGGTGCTGAAAAAAGTAAATAGAACCTCCTTATGAACGAAGCTCTTACATCGCTCACAAAATACAAAATAACAAGATTTCTTTAGCGTAATGGTAATGGTTGTAATAGTTTTGTCAATACATATGTAGGTTTTAGGTACATATGCTAATTTAGTACATTTTGGAACTTTTGTTTCCTTACTAGTAGCTTTCACTAATTGTGGCAGATATTTTTTCCAGAAGGCACACTGCTTGAGTCTCGGACCACGTCCGATGTTGACTGAGTGGGTCGTGTTAATGGACAACTCCAAGTACTCCCGCCCATACAGTGTATGAACTGGCCAATAAAGTTTGTTCCACGTTCCATTCGGGTAAAGGCTAGGGTTCCTGCACAAAACAATTCACATAACATAACAGTCAGTCCAGTTACAGTCCAGACCGGAGTCCAGTCATTAGTATTTATATTCCTTCCGTCCGACAATAAATACAAAACCAACTCATGCTCTACATTTCCATGCATGAGTTCTAACAGTTAGAACAAACAAATCTCATTGTCATACGTTCACACAAAATTATTGATCACATATTAGAAAATACAAACGTATACTTATAAGTACTGCACAAGTAAAGTGAAAGCAAAGTTATATTAAATACTATATGGTAGTGGTACCTACACAATTAATATGTACATACATGCATACCATGTCATGTTCATATAAATATTATTTCTAGTAACTAAACTGGAGCAAAACTCTGGAAATATTTGTGTGCCTACCCAGTTTTGGCAAAGTTTGCCCAGTAGCGCATCATTAGACGACTGAGCTGAACTTCATCGGGAGTATAGCCTTTGGTGGGATCCAGAGGCTCGCCAAAGACAAAATTTATTTCATCTGCATGCATTACTCCCGTCCACGTAGGCCAATAGTGCTTCGAAGACCGGTGTGTAAAGTAATACATGTACACATAGTTACCTGCCTCCGTGTACCTGAGAATTTACAGAATACAGCAAATTATGTTAATCAATTTCACACAATTGTAATTATTCCGCTTATGGCGTGGCCTAATTAGGAAACAATAAAATACCTCAAGGCCAACTCGTTGAGATTGCATGTAAAATGTCTGTCGCCGACGATTTTGTCGAGATTATCACGGTTCTTAATAGGATCATGAGGGTTGAGCCAGTCAGTGTACTCAAAGATGACAGCTTGCCTGGCAATATTGTTAAGATAGGGGTTGAGTTCTCGAACAGACTGGAGAAAGTCCTCCCGGTCCACTACTACATTTTCTTTCATTTGAAACAGCGTGGTCAGGTAGTAGATGATAAAGTAATTGCCCTCTTCCAGATTCGAGCCGAGGAGTAAAGGCGTTTTCTTGAAGTGCCCATTTCTCAAGGACACCTCGGGCATCTCGTCCAAAAACGATCCGTCTAGAACCGGCACAAATGGAAATTCGCAGATACCGAGTGTTCCCCACTCTTTAGAAACGAGTTCTGTCGCATTCACTCCTCTCAAGCATGCCACCACGTCATTTAGTCTGCAACAAACACAAAATACATACACATAATATAATTACTTACTAAATGGTGCAACTCCGTCCTTTTCCTACAGTAATTACATTATACATATTGTAGTACATTACTT